>PVJD01000370.1:120000-255000 GCA_004026545.1 Mormoops blainvillei | reverse complement strand
CAAAACTCCAGAAAAATAACTAATCAAAATGGAGAGAAGTAATCTACTAGATGAAAGAATTTCAGACTCTGATTACAAGGATACTCAATGAACTTAGGGTAAGAAAAGATACATTAACTCAGTGAGAACTTCAGTAAAGAGATAGAAAACATAAAAAGGAGATAAAAAAACATTAAAAAAATGAACAATCGGAATACAATAACTAAAAAAAAGAATACACTAACAGTAGATTAGATAAAGCAGAGGATCAAATCAGTGATCTAGAAGACAAGGTAGCAAAAAATACCCAGTTGGAATGCTGAATCAGAATTCACTGATAAAAACTACTAATGAAGTCAAATCAGCAATCAAAAAACTTCCAACAAAAGCCTGAACTGGATGGCTTCATGGGTGAATTTTACCAAATTTTCTAAGAAATATTAATATTTGGTTGGTCAAAAAGTTTGTTTATCCCTCGCTGGTGTGGCTCAGTGGATTGAGTGCCGGCCTGCAAACGAAAAGGTCTCTGGTTTGATTCCCAGTCGGGCACATGCCTGGGTTGTGGGCCAGATCCCGAGTAGGGGGCGCGTGAGAGGCAACCACATATTAATGTTTCTCTCCCTTTCTCCCTCCTTTCCCTGTCTAAAAATAAAATAAATAAAATCTTTTTTTAAAGAGTTCACTTAGTTTTTGCCTTAGGATGGCTCTAATAGTGCTTAGTTGTCTTTAACTCTATTCAAAAAATTGTTAGATTGTATTGTGACAGCTATAATATCAGCTTTAAAAAACACTTTTCAAAATTTGTGAATTTTGTGCAACCATTTTAATATTGAAAATGGAAGAACATATGCAACTTTTTTTGCATATTATGCTTTGTTATTTCAAGACAGGTAAAAACACAACTGAAACACACACACACAAAAATTTGTACAATGTACATAGAAGGTGCTGTGACAGATCAAACATGTCAAAAGCGGCTTGCAAAGTTTTTTTGTCCTATCGACATTTTGGTCGAATAATTCTTTGCTGTGGGGCTGTCTTATGCATTGGAAGATGTTTAGCAGCACCCACTAGAAACCAAGAGTAGGAGATAATTAACATACTCAAAATATCCAAATCAATAAAGTTATTGGTGAAAATGAAAAATATGTCTTTTATTTTACAGAAAAACCATACAGACTTTTGGGCCAACCCAAAACCCATCCTTCTCAAACTACTCAAAAACACTGAAGAGAAAAGGCTCTCAAACTCATTTTATGACGCCAGCATTACCTTGATTCCAAAACAAGACAAAAACAACATAAAAAAATTATAGGTCAATATTCCTGATGAACACAGATGTAAAAATCTTCAACAAAATATTAGCAAACCAAATTCAGCAATACATTAAAAAGATCATACACCATGATAAAGTGAGATGTATTCCTGGAATGAAAGGTAGGTTCACTAGCAACAAATCAATTAAGAAGATACACCACATAAACAAAACAAAGGGTAAAAGTCATATGATCATATTAACAGATGCAGAAAAAGCATATGACAAAATCCAACATCCAGTTATGATAAAAACTCTCAGCAAAGTGGGAATACAGGCAACACTCCTCAACATAATAAAGGCTATATATGACAAACCAGCAGCCAACATCATACTCAATGATGAAAAGCTGACAGCTTTTTCTTTAATATGAGGAATAAGACAAGAATGTCCACTTTCATCACTTTTACTCAACATAGTATAGGAAGTCCTATCCATGGCAATCAGACAAGAAGAAGAAATAAAAAATCCAAATTGGAAAGGAAGAAGTAAAACTGTCATTATTTGCAGATGACATGATACTATATAGAGAGAGAACCCTTAAAGATTCCACCAAAAACTATTAGAACTACTTCCAGTCAAGATGGAGGAGTAGGAAAAAAACACTTAACTCCTCGCACAACTACAGCAAAAATTACAACTAGCCTACAAAACAAATTTCACCTAGAATTATCAGAAAATTGAGCCGTATGGAAGTCCGACAACCACGGATTTAAAGTCGCCACATTTATCCAGACAGGTAGGAGGAGTGGAGATATGGAGATGTGGAGTTGCATGGAGAGGTGGAGACGTACAGAGATGGAGAAGTGGAGACGTGCAGAGATATGGAGTAGCACAGAGATTGTGTGTGGAGACATGGAATGAGTGGTCCCAAATCTATGTGTGCTGTATAAAAATCAGGAGGGATGTCTCAGAAGCAAGGGATCCCAGCCCCAAACCAGACAACCCAGCCCAGGGTTCAATTTCCAGAAGATAAGATCCCATAACTTCTGGCTGTAAAAATCAGTGGGGGGTTGGGATGGTGAAAAAACTTTGGGATTCTCAAGATACTCCTCTTAAAAGGCCCACGATGGACTTAGGACTCACACTGACCCACCCCTCTGGGATTCAACTCAAGGGCAACAGCTGTAAGGGAACCAGTGGCGTACAGGGAGAAAGTGAAGTGACTGCCAACAGAACCAGTGCCGGGAGACAGCTTCCTCCTGGGCAAAACTCCAGAGGCCAGGCAGTGGTTATGTCCCCTCTCTGCCCTCCCCCACACAGAGAAACAGGGTAGCAACATGAACTGCCTCAACATGGCAATTACCTAAGGCTCTGCCCCATAAAACTTACAGGTGCACTTTCTACAATAGGCCATGCTACTAAGACAGGGAGTCAAAGCAGCTCTACCTAATACACAGAAACAAACACAGGGAGGCTGCCAAATTGAGAAGACAAAGGCATATGGCCTAAACGGTAGAACAGAACAAAACCCCAGACAAAGAATTAAATGAAATGGAGATAAGCAACCTATCAGATGCAGAGTTCAAACACTGATTATCAGGATGCTCCAGGAACTCATCATGTGCTTCAACAGCACAAAAAAGACCCAGGCAGAAATGAAGGTTACATTAAGTGAAATAAGGAAATACCTACAGTGGATGGGAAGAAGCCAAGAATCAAATCAACAATTTGGAACACAAGGAAGAAAAAAAAATCATTCAATCAGAACAGCAAGAAAAAATAATTCTAAAAAACGGGGATAGGCAAAGGAACCTCTGTGACACCTCTAAACATACCAACATCCAAATCATAGGGGTGCCAGAGGAAAAGAGAAAGAGCAAGAAATTGAAAGCTTATTTGAAAAAATAATAAAAGAAAAGTTCCCTAATTTGGTGAAGAAAATAGACATACAAGTCCAGGAAGCACAGAGAGTGCCAAACAAGACGGAACCAAAGAGGACCACACCAAGACAGATCATAATTAAAATGCCAAAGGCTGAAGATAAAGACAGAATCTTAAATACAGCAAGAGAAAAGGAAACAGTTACCTACAAAGGAATTCCCATAAGACTATCAGCTGATTTCTCAAAAGAAACTTTGCAGACAGAAAGGGATTGGCAAAAAGTATTCAAAGTGATGAAAAGCAAGGACCTACAACCTAGATTACTCTAGCCAGGAAAGCTATCATTTAGAATATAAGAGCAGATAAAGTGCTTCCAAAACAAGGTAAAACTAATGGAGTTCATCATCACCAAGCCATTATTATATGAAATGCTAAAGGGAATTACATGAGTAAAAGAATAAGATAAAAATGAAGAGCCCTGGATGGTGTGACTCACATCTCTCACATATGAATGTTTCTCTCCCTCTTTCCTCTTCCCTCCAAAAATAATAAATAAAATTTTAAAAAAGCAATGAACATTAAAATGGCAATAAATTCACAGCTATCAATAACTGAATCTAAATAACAAACTAAGCAAACAAGAAGAACAGAAACAGGATCACAGATATGGATATCATTTAAACAGTTAATTATCAGCTGGGGGGGAGGGGAAGAATGGAAGAAAAGGTGCAGGGATTAAGAAGCACAAATTGGTAGATACAAAATAGGCAGGGGGATGTTAAGAACAATATAGAAAATGGAGCAGCCAAAGAACTTACATGCATGACCCATGGACATGAGCTAAGGGGGCGGGACCACTGGAGGGAGAGGGGATGCCACGTGGAGGGGACCAAGGGAGAAAAATTGGGACAACTGTAACAGTACAACCAATAAAATGTATTTTTTCTTTTTTTTAGGTTTTATTTATTTATTTTTAGAGAGTGAGGAAGGAAGGGAGAAAAAAACATCCATTGCCTCTCACACACCCCCAACTGGGGATCTGGCCTGCAACCCAGGCATGTGCCCTGATCAGGAATCAAACCAGAGACTTTACAGTTTGTGGTATGACACCCAACCCACTGAACCCTGCTCATCAGGGCAACAGAATATATATTTGCCCTGGTTGGTGTGGTTCAGTGGATTGAGTGCCAGCTTGCAAACCAAAGGGTCGCCAGTTTGATTCCCAGTCAAGGCTTATGGGCAAGGTCCCCAGTAGGGGCATGCGAGAGGCAACCACGCATTGAGGTTTCTCTCCCTCTCTTTCTCCCTCCCTTCCCCTCCCTCTAAAACTAAATAAACAAAATCTTTTAAAAAATAAAATAAAATAAACTTTTAAAAAACTATTAGAACTAATAAATATAGTGTTGCAACTTATATTTCAGTCTTTTATCCATCTTGAATTTATTTTTGACCTGACAATTCCACTGCTGGGATTATATCCTAAGAATCCTGAAACACCAATTCAAAAGAACCTATGTACCCCAATGTTCATAGCAGTACAATTTACAATAGCCAAGAGCTAGAAGCAACCTAACTGCCCATCAGTAAATGAGTGGATCAAAAAACTATGGTTTATTTACACAATGGAACACTATGCAATAGAAATAAAGAAGGAGCTCCTACCCTTGGAGACAGCATGGATGGAACTGGAGAGCATTACACTAAGTGAAATAAGCCAGGTGGTGAAAGACAAATACCATATGATCTCACCTATAAATGGAACCTAATCAACAAAACAAACAAGCAAGCAAATTATAACCAGATATTGAAATAAAGAACAAACTGACTAACCAGAAGGAAAGGGGGAGAGGGATAATGGGGGAAAATAGGAGAAGGGCCATTAAGGAACATGTATAAAGGACACATGGACAAAGCCAAAAGGGGCAAATTCCAGGGTGGGGCAGAGGAAGTAGTGGAGGCAAATGGAGACAAGTGTACTTGAACAACAATAAAAAAAAAGAACTAATATAGTTATTAAAGTAGAATAGAAAATTAATATTCAGAAATTGGATGTATTTTTATATACCAATAATGAACTATTAGAAAAAGAAATTAAGAAAATGATACTATCTACAATTGCATCAAAAATACCTTGGAATAAATTTAGCCAAGGCAGTGAAAGACATGTACCAAAAATTATAAGACACTGAAGAGAGAAACTGAAGATACAAATAAATTGGAGCATATTCCGTGCTCACGGATAAAAAAAATTAACAAAGTTAAAATGTCCACACTATCCAAAGTAATCTACACATTGAATGCAATCCCTTTCAAATCAGCAATGGTATTTTCTAAAAAACTAGAATAACCCTAAAATGTATGTGGAACCATAAAAGGCCCCAAATAGCCAAAGCAATCTTGAAAAACAAAAACAAAGTTGGAGATATCACACTACAAGGCTATAATAATCACAACAGCATGGCACTGGTATAAAAACAGGCATATAGATCAATGGAACAGAGTAAAGAACCCAAAAATAAAACTCACACCTATATGGTCAATTAATCTGTGACAAAGGAGGCAAGAATGTACAATGGGGTAAAGCCTGTCTCTTCAATAAATGGTGTTGGAAAAATTGGACAGATGCATGCAAAAGAATGAAACTGGATCACTTTCTGACACCATATACAAGAATAAACTCAAAATGGATAAACTACCTCAGTGTAAGCCCTGAAACCATAAGGCACTAAGGAAAACATAGGCACTAAACTCTTTTACAATGCTCTCAGTAATATTTTTTTGGATATATCTCCTCATGCAAGGGAAACAAAAATAAATAAACAAATGTGATCACACCAAACTAAAAGTTTTTCTAAGGATTTTAAAGCTTTTAATAATACTGCAAATTGTCCACATGGTTTGACTGAAACTAAAAAGTTTTGCCCAGTGAAGAAAACCATCATCAAAGCATAAGGTAACCTACTGAATGGGAGAAGATATTCACCAATGATACATCCAATAAGGTGTTAATGTCCAAAATATATAAGAAACTCATACAACAACAAAAAATCCAATTGAAAAACAGGCAGAAGATCTGAATAGACATTTCACCTAGAGAACATACTGATGGTCAATAGATGTATGAAAAGACACTCAACATCATGAACCACCGGGAAATGCATATTAAAACCACAGTGAGATATCACCTCACATCTGTCAGAATGGCTATCAACAATAAACAAGTGTTGTCCAGGATGTAGAGAAAGAGAACCCTGGAGCATTGTAGGTAGGATTGTAAATTGGTTCAGCCACTATGAAAAGAAGTACAGAACTTCCTCAAAAAATTAAAAACAGAACTGCCATATGACCTAGCAATTTCACTTCTTGGTATTTATCTGAAGAAATCCAAAAGGCTAATTCAAAAAGATATATGCACCCCAATGTTCACTGTATCATTATTTACAATAGCCAAGACATGAAAGTAACCTAAGTGTCCATCAGTAGATTAATAAATAAAGAGTATGTGGTACATATACACATTGGAATAATACTCAGCTATAAAACAAGATTGAAATCTTGCCATTTGCAACAACATGGATGGACCTGGAGGGTATTATGCTATGTTAAATATGTCAGACAGACAGAGACAAATACCATATGATTTCACTTGTAAGTGGAATCAAAAAAACAAAATAGATGAACAAACAAAACAGAAACAAACTCATACAGACAGAGAACATTTTTATGGTAGCCAGATGAGAGAGGAGTGGGGAGAATGGGAGAAAAGATGAAGAGAATAAGTACATGTTGCCAGTTACAAAAACAGTCATGGGGATGTAAAGTACAGCATGGGCAATATAGTCAATAATATTGTAATAATTATATATGATGTCAGATGAGTATCAGACTTATTGAGGTGCTCACTTCATAAGTTATATAAATGTCTAATTGCCATGCGGTACACCGATAACTAATACAACATTGTATGTCAACTAATTTAACATTTTAATTGCAAAAAGACAGACCTGGTATTTATTGAAAAAAATACTCATTTAAGTGAACCCATGCAGTTCAAACCTGTGTCAGTAAAGAGTCAACAGTAGTTGAGTTTAAAAATTAAGTGTGATAGTTTGTCTTTTAATGATTTAGCCCACTTACATTTAGTGTAATAATGATAAATATGAGTCTAAATCTGCCAGCTTAATTTATATTTCCTACTTGTCTTATGTTATTTTCTCCTTGCTTTTCTTTCTTGCCTCATTTTAAATTAATCAAGAATTTATTATTATTCCATTTTCCCCTTCTTATTGGCTTATTAGTTTTGTCAGCATACTCCAAGACCACTCTCAGTCTCAATGATGCCTTAAGAAGAACTAAGAATTCAGAAAAGCTGTATACTCACAAAAATGTATAGTTTAAAATTGCATAGCAAAGAAAAAATTGCATAGAGGAGTCCAGGAGAAACCAGGCTCAACCTTCCAGTTGACTTCTCCCAGTGGAGTTGCAATAACAGCACTTAATTCTCCCAGCAATGATATGTAACACATTCAAAGTACTGCCAATAGGGGAAACACCAGGAAGTTCACCCAAGCCTTGGTGTCCAGGGATTTTTCCCTCCCCTAGCTCTATGGAGATATTATTGAAATACACAGAGTTTTTTTTTTATTGGAGGTGGGGGTCAGTCATCACACATGGGCATGAAGCACATACCTGTATGAGTGACCTTATCTCCAGTGCAGCCCCTTCTATTCCCTATCCCCAGGTCAATGTGATACAGCATGGCTTAGGACCACAGATGGAACAAAAACAGGTGTTTACCATAATTCACATTGTTAGCAATAAACTAGCTGACATGGCCCACAGCACCAGATCTACAAACACACTCATATCAAGCAAGATATCTAAGGTTGTTTCCCAGAAGATGGTCAAGGGCTAATCCTAAAGACTTTAGAATGTTCAGGGTTTGATCAACCCACACCTCATAAGTTAATCCTTTACTGAACATTAGTTATACATTAATTTATTACTCTTTTACCAATTTCTCTAGAGATTACAACATGCATCCTTAATAATCCACTACAAATTAGTACTTTCACCTTTCCCAGACCTCACAAGGACTGTAACACTATGTACCCTGTCTCATGTTTTGTGCTATTTTTAAAATGTATTTCAATTCTACATACATTTAAAACCATATAATATTATTTTGAAAGCCACTTAGATTTAGTCACATGTTTACCCTTCCTAGGGCTCTTCATTTCTTTCTGGAATACTGTGCTTTCTTCCAGTGATCGTCTGCCTTCTGCATAAAGAACTCGATTTTAATATGTCTGCTGATAACAAATACAATTTTTGTTACAAAAATGCCTCTATTTCATCTTTTTTTCTGACAAATTTTTATTGTAGGAGGATAGAGTCATGCTGAAGGGACTGTGGGACCCAAGCCAGCATAGCTGGTGAGCAAGGAACTGTACAGAGTGGAGAGTTTGGGCCCAAGTCTCCAGTGAGAGAGCAGCAGGCTAGGCACTGAACAGGCAGGTGCTGAACGCATGAGATTTGCTGCAGCCGGGCAGGTCCTCTGAATGACAGACAAGCCCAACCCCCACTTGTGGGATTCCAGGCTCTACAGATCTGTGAGGCCAGGCTCAGGAGCCCCCTGTTGGATGCATTTCTCCACGGGAAACAAGAAAGAGCTCTGAAAGGGCCCTTTACCAGACACTATGAGCTACACTATTCCTCAGGCTAAGATTCATTGAAACCAGAGAGCAGAGAGATTAGAGATAGACACAACAAGGGGTGTTCAGGGCCCTGCCCAGCCTTGGCACCTAGACAGAACTGCTGTCTGCACCAAGCAGGAAAGAGCTGCCCCTTTTTACACAGATTGGCCCCTCACAGGAAAAGGATAGCCGGTTCACCAGAAACCATACATTATTGGAAAGAATCTGAGACAGGCCAAGATGTGTGGTGAGGGGGCAGGGAAACACTCCCACAATCCTCCTGAAAGACTGATCAGTGCCCACTACAGGTGACTCGGGATACCCAACCTCCCGACTGTACCACAGGTCCCCTCTGGGGGCAGGTAGAGAAAGTACTGGTAGTCCTCTCAGGTCATTAAATGAACCACTCCTGGGCCCTGGGCTGACAGAAAGCTGGCAGGGCAGAACAGTGGGAACCGGCCAAATCTAAAGGAGACAGCCAAAGACTGTGGATCACTTGTCATCTCACACAGGCTGCCTAAGGCCAGACTAGGACACAATCTGACATTACCAGGGGTGGATCCAGAAAGAGAAGACAGTGGTAAACACTGGATTCTACTGAGATGAATTCCACCATGATCTTCTTCATGATTTGCATTATTTACTCTCCTGCAGAGCTTTTTAACATTCATTTCTTTTCCTTCAAGTTTGTACTTATTAATTCACTAGTTTTTATATTTTAGTTTATTTCAAATCTCATATTTTACTCCTCCATCTTCTTGCTCCATTTTACCTTCTTCCTTCCTCATATACTTGTTTTAAATTTTATTTTTTCTCTTGCTACAACTTGTTTCTATTCAGCACTCTTACTATTTCTCCCCTGTCCAGCCACTCAAAACCATTTTTCTTGTCATTAGTCAACTCACATTCTCTTTCCCATTCTTAAAATACCCTATTCTCTCTCCACCTTTATCAATTTTTGCTTGTTGATTGATGATATGGTGGTGGTAGTTGCATTTCTTCCATTTTATTACTAGATAGTCACTATTTCTTATTTCAAATCTCAAATTTTACCATTCCCCTCTCCTACTCCATTTTGCCTTGACCCTACACTTTTTTTTTTGTTTTAAATTTTAATTTTTCCCTGTCTTAGCCTGGTTTTCATTCCTCACTCTTAGTATTCCTTCTCCCTCTATCCTCTCAAAATCACTTTTAATTTCTCTAGGCATCTCATAAGCTTTTCTTTCTTTTTTCCTTCTTATTAGCATTCCACGTATATAAATCTTCACTCATTGGATGCTGATATTGGCATAGTAGATCTTTTTTTCCAATTTGGTTCCTATTTTGTTCACTGTCATTTTTAAAATTTTTGTTTAAACCTAATTCTATACTCTTCCCATTTCCTACTCCATTCTGCCTTCTTCCCTCCCTTTTTATTTATGACATAAATTTCCTTTTCTTTCTTTCTTCGCCTTGTTTCTATTCCCTACTCTTATTATTTCTCCTCCCTTGACTCTCTCAAAATAATTTCTCTTCCAGTTAGTCATCTCATATTTGTTTTTCCTTTCTTATAATAGTCTCAGTCTCTTTACACCTTTATTGATATTTGCTCATTTGCTATTGGTAGAGTGGTTGTGGGTGGGAGTTATTTTTGCGGGTGTGGGTTTGTTTCCTGGGTTTGATTTTGTTCTGTCAGCACCTTTATAACAGCGTACAAGAGGTGGTGTGCAGTGTGACTCTCACTCAGCAAACTGGAGGGAAGGACCCAACAAAGAACAGCCCAACAACCAAAGCCCAATCACAACTAAGAGCCCACATAAACAGCATAAAGGACTTCCCAAGAGCATCCAGCTCAGGAGATCAAGGACACTGTAACACTGAGTCTCACAAGTCTCCTACCACAGAAGGTCACATCACAAAGACAGGGAGTCAAAGCAGATCAATCTAATACGTAGAAACAAATAAGAAGAGTCGCCTAAAACAGGGAGACAAAGAAACAACCCCCGATTAAAAGGAAAGGAGGAATCCCCAGAGACAGTGCTAAATGAAACTGAGGCCAGCAAACTATCAGATATTGAGTTCAAAATAACAGTTATAAGTATGCTCAAGGAGCTCAGTGAGAACTACAAGGAACTCCATGGAAGTTACACGGAGCTTACTGTAAACTATACCAACTTAAAAAGGAACACAGAAACTCAGTAAATGCCAGGAGGAAATGAAGAATACAATATCTGAAATGAAGAAAACATTAGAAGGAATTAAAAGCAGGCTTGATGAAGCAGAGGATCAAGTCAGTAAGCTGGAGGACAAGGGAGAGAAAAACTCCTAGACAGAACAACAAAATGAAAAAAGACTCAAAAAGAAGTAAGGGGGTTTAAGGGAGCTGCAGGACAACATGAAACACGATATTTGTATCATAACGATACCAGGAGAAGAGGAGCAAGGGAGAGAAAACCTGTTTGAGAAAGTAATGACAGAAAACTTCCCTAACTTGATTAGGGAAAATGTCAGACAAGTCCAGGAAGCACAGAGGATCTCAATCAAGGTGAACTCAAAGAGGCCTACTCCAAGACACATCATAATTCAAACGGAAAAATTTAAAGACAGAATCTTAAAGGCAGCAAGGGAGAAAAAGCTGGTAACATACAGGGGAACTCTGATAAGGTTATCAGCTGATTTCTCAACAGAAATACTACAAGCCAGAAGGGAATGCCAAGGAATATTCCAAGTAATGAAAAGCAAGGGTCTGCAACCAAAACTACTCTACCCAACAAGACTCTCATTTAAAATGGAAGGTGAAATAAGGAGTTTCCAAGACAAAAAAAAAAAAAAGGCTAAAAGAATACATCTCCACCAAACCAGCAATGCAAGAGATGCTAAAGGGACTTCTATAAGATGAAGGAAGAGAAAGAAAAAGAGAGAAGAACACAAGTACAAAGGGTGGGAAATGGCAAAGAATAAGTACTAATCAATAATAACCATAAATGTAAATTGATTAAATTATCCAATCAAAAGACATAATGTAGCTGACTGAATAAGAAATCATAATCCACATGTATGCTGTCTACAAGAAACCCACCACAGAACAAAAGATCTACACAGAATGAAAGTGAAGGGATGGAAAAAATATTCCAAGCAAACAGTGATGAAAAAATATGCTGGAGTAGCAATACTTATATCAGACAAAATCAATTTCAAAACAAAGCCCATAAAAAGAGACAAAGAAGGATACTACATAATACTTAAGGGAGTAATTCATCAAGAAGATATAACCCTCATAAACATTTATGCAGCCAACATAGAAGCAGCTAAATATATAAAGAAATCTGGGAGGACCTCAAGAAAGATATCAACAGCAACAAACACATAGTACAGGTTTTTAACACTCCACTGTCAACAATGGAGAGATCTTCCAAGCAAAGAATTAACAAGGAGACTGTGGCATCGAATAACACTCCAGATCAAATGGGCTTAACTGATATATAAATAGAGAGAGAGAAACTTTCACCCGAAAGAAGCAAACTACACATTCTTTTCAAATGGACATGGAACATTTTCAAAGACAGGCCACATGGTAGGACACAAAACAAGCCTCAACAAATTCAAGAAAACTGATATCATATCAAGCACCTTCTCAGACCACAAAGGCTTAAAATGAGAGACCAACCTCAAGGAAAACACTCAAGCATATTCAAATACATGGAGACTGAATAACATGCTATTAAATAATGAACAGCTTAACAATGAGATCAAGGAAGATATCAAAAAGTTTCTGAAAACAAATGTAAATGAACACACAACAGCCCAAAAACTATGGGACACAGAGAAGGCAGTCCTGAGATGGTAGTTCATAGTAATACAGACCTATCTAATAAAGATAGAAAAATCTCAAATGAACAACCTAACCCGAGATACACAATAACTAGGAGAACAACAACAAACAAAGCCCAGAAAAAGTAAAAGGAAAGAAATAATCAAAATCTGAGCAGAATTAAATAACATAGACACTAAAAAAACAATTGAAAAGATTAATAAATCCAGGGGCTGTTTCTTTAAAAAGATAAAATTGACAAGCCTTTAAGCAGACTCATCAAGAAAAATAGAGTGAGGATTCACATAAATAAAATCAGAAATGAAAGAGAACTTACAACTGACACCATGGAAATACAAAAGATGTAAGCTATTACTACAAACAACTATATGTGAAGAAATTAGACGACCTGGGCAAAATGGACAAATTTCTAGAAACATACAACCTTCCAAAACTGAATCAAGAAGAAGCAGAAAGACTGATGAGACCAATAACAACTAGTGAAATTGAAGCAGTAATAAAAAAACTCCCCGCACACCAAAACCCTAGAACAGACGGCTTCACAGGTGAGTTTTACCAAACATCTAAAAAAACTAACAAATATCCTTCTCAAACTATACCAAAAATTCAAGAAGAGGAAAGACCCCCAAACTATTTTTATGAGACCAGTATTATCCTAATTCTAAAACCAGGCAAAGACACAACAAAGAAAGAAAACTACAGGTCAATATCTCTGATGAACATAGATGCTAAAATCTTCAACAAAATATTGGTAGTCCAGATCCAGCAATACATTAAAAAGATCATACACCATGATCAAGTGGGATCCATCACAAGAAAGCAAGGGTGGCACAATATTCACAAATCAATAAACATTATACACCACATACACAAAATGAAAGGCAAAAATCACATGATCATATCAACAGATGTGCAAAAAGCATTTGATAAAGTACAGTACCCATTTATGACAAAAACACCCAGCAAAGTGGGGGGAGAGGAAGCATACCTCAACATAAGAAAGGCCATATATGAGAAACCTACAGCCAACATCATTCTCAATGGGCCATAACTAAAAGCTTTCCCTTTAAGTTCAGGAACAAAACAAGGGTGTCCACTTTCACCACTTTTATTCAGCACACTATTGGAAGCTCTAGACACAGCAATCAGACAAGAAAAAGAAATGAAAGTCATCCAAACTGGAAAGGAGGGAGTAAAGCTGTCATTATTTGCAGATGAGATTATAGTGTACACAGAAAATCCTATAGTCTCCACCAAAAAGCTACTCAACCTAATAAGTGAATTTGGCAAAACAGGATACAAGTCAGTATTTAGGAGTCAAAGGCATTTTTGTATATCAACAATGAAATATCAGAAACGGAAACTAGGAAAAAAATCCCATTTACTATAGCAACAAGAAAAATAAAAGTACCTAGGAATAAACTTAACCAAGGAGGTAAAACACCTATAATGGGAGAACTAAAGAACACTGAAAAAAGAAATTATGGAAGATACAAAAAAATGGAAGTATATACCATGTTTATAGATTGGAAGAATTAACATCACTAAAATGTCCATACTACCCAAAGCAATCTATAGATTCAATGCAATCCCTATTAAAATGCCAATAATGTATTTCACAGGTTTAGAACAAATATTTTAAAAATTTATATGGAACCAAAAATGACTCCAAATAGCCTCAGCAATCTTAAGAAAGAAGAAAAAGTAGAAAGGATCAAAATAGTTGATATTAAACTATACTAAAAAGCCACTGTAATAAAAACAATCTGGTACTGGCACAAGAACAGACACATAGATCAATGGAACAAATACAGAGCCCAGAAATAAACCCACATCTCTGTGGTCAATTAATATTTAACAAAGGGGGCAGGAGCATAAAATGGAGTAAAAATAGCCTCTTCAATAAATGGTGTTGGGAGATCTGGACTGGTACATGCAAAAAAAATGAAACTAGACCACCAACTTATACCATATGCCAGAATAAACTCAAGATGGATAAAAGACTTAAATATAAGTCATGACACCATAAAAGTCCTAGAGTAAAACATAGGCAGGAAACTACCATATATTCCATGCAGTAATATTTTTGCCGACACATCTCCTAGGGTGTGGGAAATAAAGGAAAGGATAAACAAGTGGGACTACATCAAAGTAAAAAGCTTCTGCACCACTAAAGAAAACATTATCAAAATGGAAAGGGAACCAACCGTATGGGAAAATATTTTTGCCAATGATACCTCGGATAAGGGTTTGATCTAGAAAACATATAAAGAACTCATAAGAATCAACACCAGGAAGACAAACAATCCAATTTTAAAATGGTCAAAAGACCTGAACTGACATTTCTCCAAAGAGGACATATAGAGGGCCAACACACATATAGAAGGATACTCAATATCACTAGCCATCAGAGAGATGCAAATTAAAACCATAGTGAGATACCACCTACACTGATCAGAATGGCCATCACTAACAAATAAACAAGTGCTGGCAAGGATGTGGAAAAAAGGGAATCCTTGTGCACTGTTGATGGAAATGCAGGCTGGTGCAGCCACTATGGAAAACAGTATGGAATTTCCTCAAAAAACTAAAAGTGGAACTGCCATTTGACCCGGCAATTCCACTGCTGGGATTATACACTAAGGATCCTGAAACACCAATTCAAAAGAACCCATGCACCCCTATGTTCATAGCAGCATTATTTACAATAGCCAAGTGCTGGAAACAGTCTACGTGCCCAGTAAATTAGTGGATAAAAAGAACTGTGGTACATTTATACAATGGAATACTACACAGCAGAAAGAAAGAAGGAAATCTACCTTTTGTGACAGCATAGATGGAACTGGAGAATATTATGCTAAGTGAAATAAGCCAGTTGGTGAAACACAAATACCATATGATCTCACCTATAAAAGGAATCTAATGAACAAAAAACAAACAAGCATAATAGAAGCAGAGGCATGGAAACATGGAAGAGTCTGACAGACACAAGAGGGGAGTTGGGGAGAGGAGATAATGGTGGAAAAAAGAGGAAGGAACTAGTCAAAGAACATGTATGAATGACTCATAGATATGGACACCAGTGTGGTTACTGATTGTGGGTGCAGGGGGTGGACTGCGCACAGGAGGGCAAACAGGGAAAAATTGGGACAACTGTAATAGAACAATAAAATATTTTTTTTTTAAAAATTTTTACTGTGTATGTAATCTTAGGTTGTTAGGGTTTTTCTGTCAGCACTTTAAATATGTTATACCATTATCTTCTGTCTTCCATCATCTACCTTCATGACTCAGAATTGATAGCTTCCATAGCCAGTAGGCAACCATAATGACGATCTAGTTTTAGAAAACTTTCATCCCCACCAAAGAAACTCCGTACTTATTAGCTGTCATTCCTCATCCAACTCCTCCCCAGCCCTAAGCAACCACTAATCTAATTTATCTTTTAAAATATGCTCATTCTGTGTGATTTGTATGATTATACAAAAATGTAATTATAAAATATGCAGCTTTCATGACTGGTTTCTTTCACATGGGTAGTTTTCAAGGTTCGTCCATGTATAAAATGTATCAGTATTTGATTTATTTTCATTGTCAAGTAAAATTCCATTGTACAGAATAGCGTATTTTTATTTATCCATTCATCAGTTATTGGGTACATTTGGGCTATTTCTACTACTTGGCTACTACAATGTTGCTATGAGCATTGGTGTAAAAGTTTTTGTACGGATGTACATTTTATTTCTCTTAGGTATATATCTCAGAGTGGGATTGCTGGAGTCAGACTGTAACTCTATGTTTAGCTTTTTTTAATAGTTTAATGTGTTTTAATAATAAACTTACAGGAACAGCACAGAAGACAGACAACATTAAAAACAGGTACTTGCATGTAGGATAACTTAGAGAAGTATAGTGAATGGATGGAATCGATTATATGATAAAAATGCTACAAACACTGTTTAGTTGCCATCAATAAGAAATTTACTTGTTTTTTTAAAAATCTAAATGCTGGCATTGTCCAGAAATTTAACAGGTTTATTTATATTGTAATAATGATGAACTGCTGAAACTTGTTCACTGAAACATTTAGACTTGCATTAATGTTCTATGTCCCCGCATTTATATTTTAAAAATGCAAACACAGAAATGGAAAAACTGCCAATACTTGATTTCTGTCCCCTATTTTCCACTTGCAATTATATATTTAGGTTACTTTTGATCCCATTGGGGGGGTGGGTCTAACGTTCAGAACTACCAATAACAGAAAGAAGGGAATACCTTTTTATTTAATCTTTATTGTATTTTTTCCATTAACATTTAGTCCCTTATACCCCCTCTGCCCTGGTAATCACCACATTGTTGTCCACATCCACGAATTCTTTTGCTTTGTCCCTCCACCCCCAACACCCTCCCACTAGCTGTCATCTGTTCTCCGTCTATGAATCTATTTGTTTTCTTGTTAGTTGATTTTGTTCATTAGATTCCACATATGAGTAAAATCATATGGTATTTGTCTTTCTCTGACTGATTTATTTCACTTACCATAAAGTTCCCCAGGTCCATCCATACTGTTACAAAGGGTAAAAATTTCTTCATTTTTACAGCTGAGTAGTATTCCATTGTGTAGATGTCCCAGAGTTGTTTTATCCACTCATCTGTTGATGGATACTTGGGCTGCTTCCCTGTCTTAGCAATTGTAAATAATGCAGTGAACACAGGGGTGCTTATGTTCTTTCAAAGTAGAGTTTTGGGTTCCTTCAGGTATATTCCCAGAAGTGGAATCACTGGGGCAAAGGGCAGATCAATTTTTAATTTTTTGAGGTATCTCCATACTGCTTTCCACAGTGGTTGCACCAGTCTGTATTCTCACCAACAGTGCAAAAGGGTCCCCTCTTCTCCACATCCTTATCAGCATTTATCATTTGTTGATTTATTGATGATAGCCATTTTAACAGGTGTGGGATGATATCTCATTGTGGTTTTAATTTGCATTTCTCTGATGACTAGTAATGTTGAGCATCTTTTCATATGTCTATTGGCCATCTGTATGTCCTCTTTGGAAAAGTGTCTACTCAGGTCCTTTGCACATTTTTTAATTGGGTTTTTTTTGGGGGGTGTTATAAATTTTGGATATTAACCCTTTATCAGATGTATTGGCAAGTATGTTCTCCCATTCTGTAGGTTGTCCTTTCATTTTTGTTGATGATTTCCTTTGCTGTGCAAAAACTTTTTAGTTCGATATAGTCCCATTTGTTTACTTTTTTCTTTTGTTTCCCTTGGCTGGGGAGATAGATCTGATAAAAAATTGCTACAAGCAGTGTCTGAGGTTTTGTTGCCTGTGTTCCCTTCTAGGTTTTTTTATGGTATCAAGTCTAACATTTAAGTCTTTGATCCATTTTGAATGTATTCTTGTGTGTGGTGTAAGAAGGTGGTCTAATTTAATTTTTCTGCATGCATCTGTCCAATTTCCCAACACCATTAATTGAATAACAAATCTTTACCCCATGGTATGTGCTTGCTTTCTCTGTCAAATATTAACAGACTATAAAGGTGTGGGTTTATTTCTCAACTCTCTATTATGATCTATGTGTCTGTTTTTATGCCAGTACCAAGCTGTTTTGATTACTATGGCCTTGTAGTATAGTTTGACATTAGATATTGTGATTCCTCCAACTTTATTCTTCTTTCTCGATATCACTGTTGCTATGCAAAAGTGGTTCCGTATAAATTTTTGAAATATTTGTTCTAGTTCTGTGAAATATGTCATTGGAACCTTGATAGGAATTATACTGAATCTATAAATTGCTTTGGGTAGCATAGACATTTTAATGATGTTAATTCTTCAATCCATGAACATGGTATGTGCTTCCACTTATCTGTTATCTTCTTCAATTTCTTTCTTCATTGTCTTGTAATTTTCCATGTACATATCCTTAGGTTTTCATATCCTTAGGTTTATTCCTAGGTATTTTATTTCTTTTGAAACAATTGTGAACGGGACTGTTTTCTTACTTTCCCTTTCTGTAGCTTGTTATTGGCATATGAAAATGCAACTAATTTCTGGATATTAATTTTCTATCCTGCTAATTTGCTGAATTCATTTATCTGTTCTAGTAGTTTCTAGGTGGAATCCGTGAGGTTCTCTATGTATAGCATCCTGTCATCTGCCAAAAAAAAAAGACATTTTTACTTCCTCCTTTCCAATTTGGATGCCTTGTATTTCTTCTTCTTGTCTTACTGCTATGGCTTGGGTTTTCAGTACTATGTTGACCAAGAGAGGTGAAAGCAGACATCCCTGCCTTGTTCCTGATCTTAAGGGGAATGCTTGTAGTTTTTGCCCATTGAGATTGATACTGGCAGGGCGTTTGTCATATATGGCCTTTATTATGTTTAGGTTATGTTCCTTCTAATCCAACTTCTCTGAGAGCTTTTATCATAATGGGTGCTGGATTTTATCAAATGCTTTTTCTGCATCTAATGATGTGATCAGGTGGTTTTCATCCTTCATTTTATTTATGTGGTGAATCACATGTATTGATTTGTGAATGTTGTACCAAGCTTGCATTCTTGGAATAAATCCCATTTGATCATGGTGTATGATCTTTCTGATACATTGCTGTTTTCAGTTTGCTAATATATTGTTGAGGGTGTTAGCATCTATGTTCATCAGGGATATTGGCCTACAATTTTCTTTCTTTGTAGTATCTTTATCTGGTTTTGGAATTGGGATAATGCTGGTCTCATAAATGAGTTTGGGAGCCTTCCCTCCTCTTGAATTTTTTGAAATAGTTTGAGAAGGAGAGGTGTTAGTTCTCAGAATGTTTGGTAAAATTCACCTGTGAAGCCATCTGGTCCCGGGCTTTTGTTTGTCGGGAGTTTTTTAATTACTGCTTCAATTTCATTAGGTTTTATCTATTCAGATTTTCTGGATCTTCCTGATTTAGTTTTGGAAGATTGTGTGTTTCTAGTAATTTGTCCATTTCATCCAGGTTGTCCAGTTTGTTGGCATGTAATCATTCATAATATTTTCTTAAAATTCTTTGCAATTCTTTGGTGTCAGTTGTTATATCTCCTCTTTCATTTCTGATTTTATATATTTGGGTTCTTTCTTTTTTTCTCTCAATGAGTCTGGTCAAATGTTTGTCAAGTTTGCTTATCTTTTCAAAGTAACAGGTCTTGGATTCATTGATCTTTTGTATCATTTTTTTAGACCCTCTATCATTTATTTCTGCTTTTTATTATTTCCTTCCTTATTGGTGTTATAAATTTTGGATATTAACCCTTTATCAGATGAATCGGTGAATATGTCCTCCCATTCTGTGGGTTGTCCTTTTATTTTGTTGATGATTTCCTTTGCTACACGAAAACTTTTTAGTTTGATGTAGTCCCATTTGTTTATTTTTTTCTTTGGACTTTGTTTGTTGACCTTTTTGAAGTTCCTTTAAGTGTAAAGTTAGATTTTTTAATTTGAGCTTTCTCTTGTTTTTTGAGATAGGCCTATAATGCTATGAATTTCCCTCTTAGGGTTGCTTTACCAGTGTCCCACAGATTTTGGATTGTTGTGCCCTCATTTTCATTTTTTTCAAGATAACTTTTATTTCTTCCTTGATCTCATTGTTGACCCATTCATTGTTTAATAACATGTTATTTAGCTTCCATGTCTTTTTGTGTTTTTCAGTGTTCTTGTGATTGATTTCTAATTTCATAGCATTGTGGTCACAGAAGACACTTGGTATGATTTCAATCTTCTTAAATTTACTGAGACTTGTCTTGTGTTCTAGCATGTGGTCTATCCTAGAAAATGTTCCATGTGCACTTGAAAAGTATGTATATCCTGCTTCTTTAGGGTGAAATGCTCTGAAGATATCAATTAAATCCATTTGATCTAGCATGTAGTATGTTGTTGAAGGCTTCTGTCTCCTTGCTTATTTTCTGCCTGGAAGATCTATGCACTGAAGTCAATGGGGTGTTAAAATCCCCAACTATGACTGTATTTCTGTCAGTCTCTCCCTTATGTCCATCAAGGTTAGCTCTACATATTTTGGTGCTCCTATTCTGAGTGTGTAAATGTTTACTAGAGTTATATCTTCTTGTTGGATTGTTCCCTTTATCATTATGTAGTGTCCTTCTTTGTCTGTTACTATAGCCTTGATTTTAAAGTCTATTTTGTCAGATATAAGTACTGCTACCCCAGCTTTTTTTTCCCCATTTGCATGAAATATATTTTTCCATTCCTTTGCTTTTAGTCTCTTTGTATCTTTTGATCTGAGAGGGTCTCTTGGAGGCAGCATAATATGGGTCTTGTTTTCTTATCCATTCAGCTACCCTATGTCTTTTGGTCAAAGTATTTAAGCCATTTACATTTAAGGTGATTATTGATAGATAGGTATGCAGTGCCATATTACTGTTAGACTATTTTCCTCTGGATTTTTTTTTTCTTTCTCTTTTTCTTTTTCTTATAGCAAGCCCTTTAACATTTGTTACAGTACTGGTTTGGTGTTAATAGACTCCTTTAGCTTTTTCTTGCCTGGGGAGCTCTTTATTTCTCTTTTGATTTTAAATGATAGCCTTGCTCCAGTAAAATAGCCTTGGTTGTAGGTCCCTGTTTTTTATCACCTTGAATATTTCACACCACTCCCTTCTGGCCTGAAATGTTTTTGTTGAGTAATCAGACACCAGTCTAATTGGTGTTCCCTTGTAAGTAACTACGTGTTTTTCTCTTGCTGCTTTTAGGATTCTCTCCTTGTCTTTAAGCTTTGTCATTTTAATTATGATGTGCTCAGTGTAGGCCTCTTTGGGTCCAACTTGTTTCGGACTCTCTATGCTTCCTAGACTTGTGCATCTTTTTCTTCACCAGATTAGGAAAGTTTTTAGTCATTATTTCTTCAAATAGGTTCTTGATCCCTTGCTCACTCTCTTCTCCTTCTGGTATTCCCAGGATATGGATGTTGTTATGCTTCATGTTGCTCAAAATGTTTCTTAAGCTCTCCTCATTTTTTTTATTCTTTTTTTTCTTTTTATTGCTGTGCCCGGGTGCTTTTTTCTACCTTGTCTTCCAAAACACTGATTCAATCCTCTGCTCCTTTTAACCTACTGTTTATTCCTTCCAGTGTGTTATTTATTACAGATATTGCATTCTTTATTTCTGACTGGTCCTTTATTATGTATTTTCTATGTCTTTTTCATGCTGTTAATTATCCTTATAATCATTACTCTAAACTATCTGATAAATTGCTTTCCTCCATATCATCTAGTTCTTCTGGGGAATTCTCTTCTTTCATTTGGGGTCTGTTTTCTTTGTCTTCTCATTTGGGCTGCTTCTTTGTATTTTCAGCCTTAGTTGTTAAACTAAATCAGCTGTCAAGCTCATTATTGTTAATCTAATCAAATTGTGATCAGCAGCCCAGCTTAAGAACCACAGGGTGGGGTAGAGTAATTCCTGTAGGTGGAGCTATTGCTTCCCCTCAGGCTGAGAAAGATGGCTCCTTCGGTGTGGGGAATGACTCAATACAGGGATCCCTGTAGTAGTTCCTTCAGTTCTCTCCCCAGAGCCACTGGCCCCACACTCACCTCAAGCATCTCTGGCCCACTATGCCTTCCCTCTGCTGGAGCCCAGCTTAAGTGGCTGCAAACAAAATTTTGTGCATTGGCCCTTTAAGAGGCTCTCAGTGTCTCTAGCATCTCTCCCTGGCAAACAGAAGCTCTTTTTTTTACAGCTCGATGTTATCTGGGTGCCTTCTGGGTTCTGCTGCTGTAGGTTGGGGAGACCATCATGGGGTAGACCACACACTTCTCAGGGGGAACACCCCAGCTGCTGAAATGTCCCTCCACAACTTCAGCTGCTGTCCATGAGAGCCCAACCAGCCCTCCTGCTCCTCTGCACTCACTCCTCCATCTTCTTGGATCCTAGCCCATGCTGGATTCTTAAGCACATTCTCCATGTATGCAGCATGCTAGCTGGATGTCTTTTGGAATAACTGTTACATGTTTGGCATGGGATAGCACACAGGCTGGTGTCTTCAAAAAGGCCAACCAGGTAGGCCTCATTTGCCCCTTGCAAACCACCAATAGCTGCACTTTGGAAGCGCAGATCTGTTTTGAAGTCCAGGGCAATTTCTTGCACCAGATGCTGGAAGGGAAGTTTGCAAATTAGAACGTCAGTGGACTTCTGATAATGTCTAATACTCACAAAGTGCCACAGTACCAGGTCTGATGAGGATTCAGACCTGAGTACCAGGGTGATGAGGATTCTTCACCCCTCCAGTGAGAGTGCATTCTTGCAAGCATCTTCCTTGGTGCTTTACCACAGGTTAATTTGCCAGCAGTCTGCTTTGTATGAGCTATGGTACAGAGACCTCTTTACTCACCCACCTTTTCTTCGGCTGGAGTTCAGTGAGCTAGAGCTATGCCTTTTAGCTTTTTGAGGAACTGCCAAATGATTTTCCAAAGCAGCTACACCACTTTACATGCCACACAGAATATATGAGAGTTCCAATTACTCCCTATCTATACCAACATTTGTTTTCCAAATTTTTTTTTATTATAGCCAGCCTAGAATGCCTACAATGGTGTGTTTTCTAAAGAAAAATAACTCTTACTTTTATAAAATGTTTTATATTTTAACTTGGTACCACTTTTGTGGAAAGCACTATGATCAGCTATCAAAAGCCTTAAAAACATCAATATACTTTGATCAGTAATTTTGGTTTTAGAAATTTATCCTAAGTAAATCATGAATATGGTATAAAGAATTAGCTACAGAGATTATGGCCAAGATGGAGGTGCAGATAAATTTGCTTCACTAACTTGCACAACCGAAAGAATAATAACTAATTTAAAAACAAAAAATAACTAGAACTGTCAGAAATTATACCATATAGAAGTCCAACAATCAAGGAGTTAAAAAGAAACATTCATCCAGGCTTCTAGGAAAGGCAGAAATGGGCAGCCAGGGCAGCGAGGACACACAGCAAGGCGGCAGCTGGCAGGCCAGCCAGTCCCACATTTGTGTGTGGATAACCTGCGTGGAACAACTGGGGAGTGAGACAGACTGTGCAACCCAGGATTCCAGTGCGGGCAACTAAAGCCTTAAAACCCCTGGCTGTAAAAACCTGTGGGGGTTGTAGGGGTGGGAGAAACTCCCAGTCTCACAAGAGAACTGTTGGAGGGGCCCACTGGGTCCTAGAATGTACACAAAACCACCCACCTGGGGATCAGCACCAGAAGTGTGCAGTTCACTTGTGGGTAGCGGGGGAAGTGACTGAAAGCAGGGCAAGAGCCAGGTAAGTGGCACTATTCCCTCTCTGACACCAACCCACATACAGCGCCACAACACAGCAACATGGGTTACCCTGGCCTGGCGAATACCGAGGCTCAGCCCCTCACAATGTAACAGGTGGCCAAGACAAAGAAATATGGTCCAAATCAAAGAACAGATCAAAACTCCAGAAAAAGAACTAAGTGATGAGGAGATAGACAACCTACCAGATGCAGTTCAAAACACTGGTAATCAGGATGCTCACAGAAATGAATGAGTATGGCTGCAAATAGGAGGAAGAAGTGAAGGCTATGCAGCGTGAAATAAAGAAAAATATACAGGGAACCAACAGGGAAGGGAAGGAAACTGGGACTCAAATCAACAATTTGGAACAAAATGAAGAGATAAACATTCAACCAGAACAGAATGAAGAAACAAGAATTCAAAAAACTGAGGAGGGGCATATGAACCTCTGAGACAACTTTAAATGTTCCAACATCTGAATCATAGGGGTGCCAGAAGGAGAAGAGGAAGAGCAAGACAGTGAAAACTTATTTGAAAAAATGATGAAGAATTTCCCCAGTCTGGCAAAGGAAATCAACTTCCAGGAAGTCCAGGAAACTTAGAGAGTCCCAAAGAAGTGGGACCTAAGGAGGCACATACCAACGCACATCATAATTACATTACTCAAGATTAAAGATAAGGAGAGAATCTTAAGAGCAGCAAGAGAAAAGGAGACAGTTACCTACAAAGGAGTTCCCATAAGACCATCAGCTGATTTCTCAAAAGAAGCCTTACAGGCAAGACGGAGCTCCAAAGAAGTATTCAAAGTCATGGAAAGCATGGACCTACATCCAAGGTTACTTAATCCAGCAAAGCTATCATTTAGAATGGAAGGGCGGATAAAGTGCCATTGTCAGACAAGGTAAAGTTAAAGGAGTTCATCATCACCAAGTCCTTATTATATGAAATGTTAAAGGGACTTATTTAGATAAAGGGATGGTTTTAGGAAAAGATCAAAACTATGAACAATAAAATGACAACAAACTCACAACTATCAACAACTGAAACTTAAAAACAAAAACAAAAACAAACTAAGCGAACAACTAGAACAGGAACAGAATCACAGACTTGGGGATCACAAGGAGGGTTATCAGCGGGAAGAGGGTGGGGGATGATGGGAGAAAAGGTACAAGGAATAAAAAGCATAAATGGCAGGTACAAAATAGACAGGGGGAGGTTAAGAATAGTGTAGGAAATGGAGAAGCCAAAGAACTTATATGTATGACCTATGGACATGAACTAAGGGGGGATGCTGGAGGGAGGTGGGGCACAGGGTGGAGGGGAATAAAGGGGAGAAAAAAATTGAGACAACTGTAATAGCATAATCAATAAAATATACTCTTTAAAAAGGCAAGACTGCTCCTCTTCTAAAAAAGAAAAGATTTAGCTACAAAGATATTTACCACTGTTCTTTCTGTTAACTCAGACTTGAAAGCTAGATATGATCTATTCTAGTCCCTTTCCTACTTTCAGTGCAGTTACGTGGTCTCCCTGTACCTACTGGCTTTATTTATGATTTCTGTTGAGTTTTCATTCTCTATGTAGAAACTGTTTCTTTATCACCACCTGGGTTTTGACTCAAATATAAGACCTGGCTTTTCTTGATTTCCCCCAACAAAACACTGCCACTGCTGTGAAGCAACTGTGTGCTGTGAGATTCGGAAGTTAATGAAAGAAGGCTTATATAGTTGCATAATTTAAAAATACAGCCATACCTTGGTAGTCATTAGTTTCAGAATTCATCAAACCCTGTACTCGTCACATTTTGACAAGAAAAAAAATGTTTCAGCACTCGGCACTTGCTTGAGACTCAACACACTTGCTAGAACTTGTATGAGTCACAATGCCACCCCACAACAGAAAATGCTTCCTCATTCAGTTTTGGCACTTGTAATATGTTTGTGAACAGATTAATGATGAGTATGGAGGCACCACTGTAAATATACAATACTCCTGTTTTAAAAATTCTCTCAGTCATTTCTTCCTACTCATGCTTCAACCTTTTGCTCTATACTTTGACCCTTTCTCTCCACACTCATTCCCCTAGCCTCTTCATTCTCCACTCTCCTACCTCCAAATTACTATTCACTTTTTTTTCAAGGTACTTTAGCTATGTCTTTATTTTCTTGCAACCCATTTCCTCAGGGACACATATTCCATCTGAAGAGGCTAATCAAGATGTTTTTCTAAATAAAGACAATTGACAAAACAATAATTTTCCTCATCCTACTACATTCATAACAGAAAATTACTGAACCAAACCTTGAGTCATTCGAACGACTTTTCAAGTGCCCTCTATAAGCTAGGCATAGTTCTTTCTGTTTGGGATGTAAAAATTAACAAAATCGAAGCAGTCCTACCCTCAGGGAGTTTATGTACTGATGACAGAGGCTTAAAAAGGGAAAAAAATATATAACACTGTCAGGTAGTGATAAATGCTATGAGGAAAAAAAACAGTAAGAGAATAGAGAATGGCAGAGGAATGCTGTTTTAGATGGAATTCTCAGGAAAGAACTGTCTAAGGAGAATCACTTAAGTAGAATTCTAAAGGAAGTGAAAAAACAAATCATGAAACTATCAGAAAGAAGAGGGCCTGTCAGGTACAGGAAACACCAAAGACCAAAAGCAAAGGCCCTGAGGTTGGGACATGCTTAGAGAATTGGCAAGCAGCCAAAAGAACAGTGGGAGGAGTGCAGTAACTGAAGTGGATTACAGAAATAAGGTTCCAGAGGTGGGCAGGTGCCAGACTACACAGTGATCTATAGGTAATGTAATTATTTTTGGATTTTATTCTAAAAATAGTTGGAGAGTTCTGAGCAGTGTAATGTTGTATTTGATTACCAATTAAAAAGAAAAAATATTTATCTGGTTAGAAACTATACATTGGAAGAGGCAATAGGAGGAAAGGGGAGACAAATTAATAAACTATGGACGCATTATAAGAAAGATATGATATCTTCAGTTGTATTCAGTAACAGGGAGATGGTTAAATAAATCAAAGTAAAACCACATAATGAAATGATACAGCCATTATAAATGATGCAAAAGAATATATAAGGATACAGAATAATATTTATATTAAATGTAAACTGAGAAGGTTATAATAGCAGGTTATTATCTGAGTGGGTAAAGTTTATTTCCATGTATAGCATACTATTTTATAAAAATATTACATGCATGGAATATTAAAGCTGGAAAGACATAGAGCTCAAGTAGTCTACAAAAACGAGAAAAGTTACAGGGCTTAACTGACAATAGGACTAGTACATAAATCTGATTCTCAACCTAATGTGCTCATCCTATCTCACCCATGGTATCTCTAATATTATGTTGGCTCTCACAAGTACTTATTCTTCTGCTGTTTGGGCATTCAAATGGAAAATTAGAAGTACCTAGCAGGATCTTCTATTTTATTTTATTGTATTAATAACATATTATAAATGTGCTAAAGCTAGATTTTTAAAATTAATCTACAGTAGACCAGTAGACTAAAGCCCTGTCCAAATAAAAATGGTAAGGTAAGTAGGAGGGAGTAATCTAAAAATTTATATATTTATATATATGTGTGTGTGTATATATATACTCTCACATGAATCAAGTATTGACTACAAATAAATATGCATCAGCACACATTATTAAAATAGCTGTGGTCGCAAATTTTTTTGAAATTCTAACAATGGTTACAGAATTTGTCAAGGAAATAATATTCTTAGGCAGCAAACCATTGTTTCTGTGATACCAGTAACCATTTCTCCTTTGAATATGCAGGTTTCCCTGGCTATGATTCTGTTTTAGACCAAGAAAGCCAGGCAGCTCCTTCTAGAAACCGAACAGCCTAATCTCCTTTCTATGGTAACACTGATGTTCTATATGGTAACAGTGATGGTCCATCACTGTCTGACCTACAGGGAAAAAAAACAAATAAAAAAAACCCTCCTTTTAATTAACCATTAATTACTTGAATGCAGCCTGCATTATGTAGAAAAATGTATCACTTTCATCTTAATTTAAAAGACAACATCTGAGGTCCAAACTGGCAAGAAGATACACTTTATAAATGCATTTATATCATTATTCTCCTTCAGAGAATTAGAAAAAAAGATTCATTTTCCTATGGTTCTGCAGGGCTTGGAATGGCAAGAAGGGTAGAAAATGAGAAAATAGGGGTTTCTCCTGGAATCTTTTTGCAGGAGAGAAAAAATATTTCCTAATTGAGAGAACTTTGATTATTGAATGTAGTTACCTAAATATTGAAAATTAAAATTCAGAGGAGGTCTTACTGAGTGCTAATAGTGTCTACTTGAAATTTAAGGTTATTGTGTTGTATTTGATATAAAGACATTAAAGTTCTCTGAATTTGTATACTAAATTAGGTCAAATAGAAAACAGAAAGTATCTGTCACAGGTATAGAGTGCATGGCCAATAAAATCTATGAGAGAGAATGTTTATAAATATGGGGGAAAGCTGCCTTAATATTTTTATAATTTTTTGTACATTATTTTTCACATCTTAAAGTTGCCCGAGTATAGAAAAATACAGGACTTCAATAACAGTTACCAGCATGATTTGCTTTTATTACCTTTCTGTTCAAGACCCGTGTTTCCCCTTGTAGCATGTCAAATTGCCCCCAAAACCATATTATACAGCAGAGAAATGTTGTTCACACTTCACTGGCTATTGATTTACTTTATTTATTGGCACAAAATCAGCTTGAGATAAACATTTTGTCCCCCATTTCCACTACTGTTAAGTGGTATACTTCATTGCAAGATAGGTAAGCCCAAATGTGCAGGGTCACAATTCGACATGGCTTTCTAATCAATGTGTGAAAAATTATCTAATGAATAATAGGTTGCACATTTCCACAAACAAATTAACCAGGGTGAGACTGAAACTAATGATTATATTTATCTAATGTAATTTCACATCTGTTACTAGGGGTAGTAATTTTTTTATCTTTTATCCATGGTGTCCTCAAAATTACAACTTAGTTTTTCAGATATAGTTATAGAACATCAGTTTAACTATAAAATAGACAATTTTGTGAATGTTTTTCTTTGAATACTAGCAGCCCTGAGAAATATAATTCTATTTTATGAAACTTGGGAATTCAAGCACTTCTTGATCATTACCTTTGTTATGTTTTTAAGCACTACCTGTAGGCTTCATTTCATAGCCTATGGGTCAAATGTTATCATTCAGATTCATAAAGAGCAAAATGATCCCATTTTACCACTGTTAAGACTATTCTTAATTTTATTTGTCCATATACTATTTATCCTAATTTAAAATGTGGAATTTTTCTAAGTGTATAAGCAGTTCCCAACTTAGGAAAAAAGTTAAATCCTAACATTTTATCTGGAACTTAGGACACCTAGGTCTCCCAGGCAAGCCCACAGAAGCCTATCCCATCCACATGTAACTTTGCGATAGAGCAATCCACAACTGGTATCATACTTCTATGGAAAAGAGCATTCATAGTTTAAACCAAGGACACGTGTTTCCCAAATACGGCTTGCCACTCTCCTGCCACCTGCCAGGGAGCCTGGAGAGTCTCCTACTTGAAGGTACTGACTCAGGTACCAATAGCTTGGGGGAGGGGCTTTAAAGGGGTGAGCTTGAGGTAAAAAAGAAATTTCACATAGAAAGAGGTGAGGAGCTCTAGAGGCAGGAGCGATTTGTTGGAGTACACACCATGGATATTTCTTGGCCCTATGCTTGCTTCCTGTCCAGGCAGACCTCAGCCTAATTCTAAAAATGAATCCCCTAATTTTGGTAAAAAGTCCCAGAGATTTGTATTCCAAGGTTTCAATTACTATTAAAAATTAGACTGTGCCCTGACTGGTGTGTCTCAGTGGGTTGGGCATCATCCCTCAGACCAAAGGCTCACTGGATTGATTCCACAGCAGGGCACATGCCTGGGTTGCAGGCCAGGTCCCCCGTTGCAGGCATGCAAGAGGCAACCGATCAATATTTCTCTTGCACATCGATGTTTGTCTCCCCCTCTTTATCCCTCTCTTCCCCCCTCTCTAAAAATAAATAAAAATAACATCTTTCTTAAAATTAGGCTGAAAATCGGAGGGATCTATAAATTCTAATTGATAGGTTCCCTGATAAATTTTCACTTCAGTTCAGTATGGACAAAAAGTAGAAAACTGAGAAGACACATCTTTTGATCTCTGGAATTAAAAAATGGCCATTTAAAGCATCAGTTTTCAACATTTGAGTCCTCAAACTTTCTTGGTCCCTTAAAAATTACTGAGGACCTCAAAGAGCTTTTGTTTATAGGTTATATAAATAGTTGTGCTATTGGAAATTTAAACTGAAATTTTGAATTTATTTATTATTTATTTTAAAACAAAAATCTTTTCTATGTTAATAGAAAATAACAGTTTATTAAAAATAAATGTATTCTCCCCCCCAAAACTTAGTGACAATGTTTTTTAATAGAAGACAGCTGAGTTCTCATAAATAAACCTGTCTTCAATTTGTCATGATGTGTTGTTTTGACTGAAGTATATGAAGAAAATCTGATCCCAGACACATAGCTGAAAAGAGGTTACCAGTCATTTTGGATAATTGTGGATATTCTACTTTGATTTTTTAAAAAAGTGTCAAGAGATTCTTAAAAGTTAGTTGCAATATAGAATCTGAAATCATATCAATGAAATCTTCATGCCCTCTTATATTTAAAATATATTAGTTCATAGTGCACCTTAAATGGATTTTTTAACTTGCATGATTTTGTACCACCATGTATTAGTCACTTGGAAAATATTAGTTCACTGACTTATGTAGAGCTTTCAAATGTTGACATACTTCATTATATGATATTTAAAAATCACATTCATCAATTCATCACCAATCTCATCAGAAAAGTCTTTAAATTACTGGGGAATTGTTGAGCTCACAGTGACTAATACAAGTTTTCCAAAGTTCTGTTTTCAATTGAGAGGTCGAATATTTATCATTGGCAACAAATACTATCGATTGTTTTCCCTGAACTTTCCTTGAAAGATCATTTTGTTCATTTTTGAGAAAATGCTTGCCAAATATATACCCAACTCTGAACAGACACAGTTTTTCAATTATTCTCTCAAGTAAAAATAGTATTCCATGAAAAATGAAGCTAGGTCAACTCACAACTCTTAATCGCACAAGTGCCATTGTACTTTGTCTCAAGAACCACTGTACTTTAAAATGCAGGTGAAAGTGCTGTATGCATGATTCCCATTTCATTACCCAAAATATTAAAAAGACATTTACTCAAGAGTTCAGATTTAATAAAATTATCTTTAATTGATCAAAATGCTCTTAAGTGTTCATCAAAATTTTTTTCTTTCTTTTTTTGCTGTAAGAATATAGTGACTACTAGGTACAGTTTTGTGTCATTCTACTGATTTACTCTAAAACAACATGGTTTTATCTGACTTTGTTTTTGTACCATAAAGCCAAATATCAACACAGTGAAAAAGGTAAATCACATCTTGGTCTTATGATGAAAATGGTTTTAAACTCCCAGGCCTACTAAAAAGGAAACCCAGATATCTGCAGAGTAACTTTTGAAAATTACTACTCTAATAAAACTACAGTTCTGTGTATATGAAGGAAAGGGGACAAACTCTTTCTAAAAAACAATCCAGAAAACTGAAGAAGAGGCATTTTGAATATAAATATTGAATTCATTTGGCTTTCCTTATAGCTTGCATGATTTTAGATACTTACCTAATTTAGTTCTCTACTTTGCCTCTGGCCTTGATCTGAGTTTGGCAAGAATCCTGGTTCTAGCATTACCTCTAATATGAAACCGGGCAATGACTTAACCTCTCTGAGATTATCTCCCTAATGATAAAACAGAGAAATAACTATCTCACGGACACATCATAAGAATGAAATTAAGTAAAACTACGTTTGTGAAAGTATCCAGCTCAGCACCGAGCACAAGAAGCGGCAAGCACATGCTAAATGCTAGTGTACAGACATTTGGGACTGGGCCACCATACATCTATTCCTCCGTCCTTTGATAACTAAATCCCAAATTGCCCCTGCAGAATGCCCAACCCAGTTCTCAGTCCACACGTTTGGGTGAAGCTTCAGACCTACATTTACTGGCCTGAGCCTAAATAATCAGTGCATCATTTCTCTGAGCATATTTCAAGATACAGCAACTTATACAAGATGACCACATATTTCAGTCAGAACCAGAGACTCAATTAAACTCTTGCTGGGAATCCTGGAAGAGCCTCTCTTTTCCACAGGACTTGAACCTGGAAAGATGCAGACAGGAGCTGCTACAGACAACCTAGAACCACAGGGAAGAACCTGCATGAGAATATAACCCAAACAGCAGTGTCAGGGCTAAGAGATACAAAGGGAAAAACTAGGTTCTTGCTAACTGAGTAAAGCCTGAAGTCAACCTAACCTCTGGAATTATGTAAGTCAATAAATATCCTATTAAAGTTGTCCCAACTTTAATAGGATATTTATGGACTTATAATTCCAAATATAATAAAAATAAAATAAAATAGATACCCTTTTTTTCTGAAGTTAGTTTGGGTTGGATTTCTACATTAACAATAGGAAGAGTCCAGTCTGATGCAGTACTATTTTCTTTTCCATATGGCCCAACCTATACTTGCACAGGCAATTATGGTTCAATGCTAATGTTATTGATGAGGAATGAAGTCTTTCCTTAGGTCTTCGGGATTCCTATGGCCTAAATAAACCACAAATCCAGGTTCCCAAAGCATCTGATTAATAGTTAGATCAGGCTTTCATGAAAAAGAAATCACATAGTAATTCCAAACCTACAGTCTCTAGATCTATAGGGATGTGTAAATACAGCAATGAGTGACCTCAAGCTATTACCAATGTTTCTAAAAAGCACTAAAATGAGTTGCATATGTTCCCTTAATGAGGTCAACTAAAATATAAATTTATTTGCTCTTGGCAGGAATTATGTCTACTCCATGCAATTAATAGTGTTTCTCTCTTGCTAATCAGAAGCTCTTTTACTGTGAGACACATAACTAGCTAGATAGATATCCTTGACTGATTTTCCAAATGAGAAAATTATCTGTTTAATACATGATATATGATAGATAAAATCTTCCAAAACACAGGGTCACACAGTGCAAAGAGAGTGAAGGGAAAAAAAGAACTCTGGCACTTGGTGATGAAAAGAATAGAAAAACACTGATGTAAACAGATAGCGCTCTTTATTTGGGAATGGAGGGAGATATGGAGAAGGCTTAAACTGACAAGGTATATGGTGGTTTTAAGGACACTGTGCTTCAGGAGCAAAATACATTAAAATCACAAACTGAAAACATTTTGGGATGAATTTGGCTAACTCAACAAATAACTATTGAGAGTTTACAAAGGCACTGAAGGGTGAAAAGTAATATAGAAAAGAGCAAGACAAGTCTCTCAAGAAACTAAGAGTTCTGTAGTTGTGCTCCCTTACTTCTCTAACATTGTAAAACGGATTCTTTCTGGTCACTCTTCTTCCTCATCCCTCAGGTATAACTCAAGTGATATCTTCAACTCAGCCTAATCCTAGAGAAAATTTAAGATTCCTATGCCAGAATGCACTGCTGAACTTTCATAGGGTAACCTGAGCTTGACTATGGATGAAGTAAAATCACCGATTTATGTACTAAAACTTTACCAGTCCACTCAAATCATTCTTCAGAATAATGCACTAAAAATAATGACTCTTGATACAGTCAGACAATGGAATACTACTTAGCAAGAAAACAGTGATATATGCCACAATATGGGTGAATCTCAAAACCTTTGTGCTAAGTGAAAGAAGCCAAATGCAAAGACTATATACTAGATGATTCCATTTGTTTGGCATTCTGCAAAAGGCAAAACTGTAAAGACCATATATCACTATTTTCAAGCCCAGAAAACATAACCCAAAATATCCAAATCAAGCATTGAAAATCATTTGCTCCAGCTCAGTTATGTTAATCACTTTGATGTTTGAGTTCCACATAAGTTAAGCAAAAAAACCTTCTTGACTATATTTCCACATGTGATTCTTTACTGAAACATAATGAAAATGTTCTATTTTTAAAACAAATTGTGATGGGTGACGAAAAGTGGATATTTGACAATAATTTGGGATGGAAGAGATCATGGGGCAGCAAAATGAACCACCACCAACCACCCCAAAGGTCAGTCTTCATCCAAAGAAGGTGGTGATGTTTATATGGTGAAGTTGAAAGGGAGTCCCCTAATATGAGCTCCTTCTGGAAAACCAAATGATCAATTCCGACAAGTACTGTTCCCAATTAGGCCAACTGAAAGCAGCACTTAACAAAAAGCATCCAGAATTAGTCAACAGAAAATGCATAATCTTCCATCAGGATAACACAAGACCACATGTTTCTTTGACAACCAGGGAAAAACTGTTACAGTTTGGATGGGAAGTTCTGATTCATCCGCCATATTCACCAGACATTGCACCTTTGGATTTCCATTTATTTTGGTTTTTACAAAATTCTCTTAATGGAAAAAGTTTCAATTCCTGGAAGACTGCAAAAAGTACCTGGAACAGTTTTTTGCTCAAAAAGTAGAAAAGTCTGAAGAAGAGGGAATCATGAAGTTGCCTGAAAGATGGCAGAAGGTAGTGGAACAAAACGGTGAATGCTCTTCAATAAAGTTATTGGTAAAAAATGAAAAATGTGTCTTTTATTTTTACTTTAAAACCGAATTAACATTTTGGCCAATCCAATAAAAAGCATTCTTTAGCTACCATTGACAGAGAAAATCAATGAACCATGAATTCAAGCAGTGGCATACAACAAGTACAGAATTATTAGACCTGAGCTGTACATCCCTCTCATTTTATAGCCTTGGTAGTTAATATCTTCTTCCCCATGGTCCCCTTACTGCAATTTAAATTTTTTTTACTTTGAAATCTAAATAGAAATCCCATGGGTAGGTAAGGTCTTACTTACATGCATTTCTTCAAAGGCCTTCAGGGGTGCTCACTGTCCACTTACATTGTTCAATTCCACAGCTACGGCACAGAGAGGAGCGCCACGGAACTCAGCAAGAAGCAGATCAACTTGGTTCTATATCTCGTTACCCTAGCATGCTACAAGTCACAACTGTCCAATAAAACTTTCTGTAATGATACCCAATATGGTAGCCACTAGTCACATGTGGTTTTGAGCACTTAAAACATGGCTATTGTGACTGAGGAACTGAACTTTTATTTAACTTAGCCACATGTAACTAATGGTTACCATATTGGACTGTGTAGCTATAAGTAAAAGCCTTTTTTTGGTCATGTTTTCACTCAGGGCAAGTGTTATACACAAAAGTTTCTTTAAAATAATTCTCTCTCTCTCATCGACATACACACACACACATACTCATCAAATCTTAATAGTGCTTAACTAAGTGATTAGACTACGAAATCAGACATTCAAATATATTTTGAATGAATATGTATGTGTTTGTATTTAACAATTTTTACAATAAACAGGTACCATTTATAATCAGAAAAAGCTATAAACTAACACTTTAGTCATTAAAACTCTACATATGAAGACATACCCCAATAAGGAAAATATACAGAAGCAAAATACAAAATATCGTCTATTTTTGGTCACAAATATTTAAAAAGTAAATAGGCATGTGTATAAGGACTGGAAGGAACCATAAACCAATGAAAATAATCAAAGGAAGGAATTATAGGTAGATTTCATTCATGTTGAGTTGCATTAATGTTTGTATATAAATAAAGCTTTAGAAAAATAAAATAAGGTTGAAGAGCAACAAGATCTAAATGACTGAGCATAGGAATAATCCCATAAAACCTGAATGTTGGAAGATGACTATCCTGTATCAGCACCAACCTAGAGGGGCTAGGGACAAGGAGACTAAAAAGAACTCAAGTTGTATGCTATGGGAGGAAAATGTAGCTACACTTGAGAAATCCATGACAAAGAGAAAGAGGGAAAAGAAAGAGCTCGTGAATGAGAATAAGAGAGCTAATGGGTGTCGATGTTAATACTCAGTCAGTAAGACTTAGGATTGTTTCTAGACTGTTAGCTGAAAGGTTAGAAAGCATCAACATTGCTTTCTATGTGCAATGCATTCCTGAGATTTGCATCAATTACATTTAATTCACCTGGACAGCTTCAGTGACTGAAACAGTGGTTCTCAAACTTCAAAATGAGATTCCTAAAACCCATCCTTAGAGACTGAGAAATATTGACTTTTTTTTAAATAACACAGTTTAAATGTCTAGAATATGAAAAAAGACCCCCGATGCTCTTTACAAATAAAATCTGTCTTCCATTTAATAAAGATAACTAAACAAGTTTTTTGATAACTTGGGAAATCCTAGAACCTCTGACCACAGTCCCTTATCTTTTCATAGACTTTAGGAAAGGAAGAGAAAGAGAAAAGCTGTCTTTAAATGTGTAAAGACTTGTCAAGTAATAAAGGATGCAAACTTGTTTTGTGGGGCATCAAGGATAAGCCAGAGGGGGGACAGTTTCAGTTTGATACAACAATGTTTTAAAAGAAGTGGAATACCTTATAAGGTGGTGAGCCTCCTATCTCTTGAAGATGTCTAAGCTGATGCTAAATGATCCTTTCAACCATAATTTGTATGAATAGTTTAACCACCAAAAACAAGATCAGATAACCAGTGACCTTCCTTCTCACCTTGATACATCCTACCTAACATCTAGTAGAATTTACTACTGTCAGAAAAGAACTCAAAGTTCATTTGAAGGTATTTGATTTTACATATAATTTCTTCAGTGTTTCATGGCAATTAGGTAAGCAGCTCACATCAATATGGTTTTCTTTTACTTTTACACTACAAATATTCAACTATCTTACTTCTGGTACCTAAAATCAAAGTCAATGTTGTATTCTCTCCTCACTACCATCTCAGTATAGTTTATTCAACAAATTTTTCTGCCATCTAATAAATGTCAGGTTCACACATCCAGGCTAGGAAATAGTTAAACTAATCCTCAATTCACACAAGAGACAAAAGTCCTGGATCTGATTCTCCCTAAACTCAGGTTTCATTGTCCCAAACTATTCCTGTGCTCCAGGTCATACTTTCTTGTATAATACCAAAGAAGCCTCCATTCTTCCTCTTCCATCCTCCTCCCCAATTACCTGAGGGATGCATGGGCAACATGTCCAGCTATTGTTTCTGCCCAGCCCTGACCCCAGCTCCAGGTGTTCCTGGGGCAGTAGAAATTTGGGGCCAGGAGGATGAGGATTGCCTGTCTAGAGGGAACAACAGAATTACCATAGGGAAAGATAAAGGAAACTCAGCAGGATATTACATAGTTTAAAAAAACAAACAAACAAACCACAAACACCCTTGGTACTCCAAAGTAAAGAAAAAAAAAAAGGAGGAAAAATAGGTGGGGCTGGAATGCGAGGACAGGACTACTTTAAAACCAGGAGACAGTTAATGGCCAAAGTAACTGTGGAAACCAAGTTTCACATAACAGAAGCCAACAATGCAGAAGGTGTTTCTGTGTACTTAGATGCATTTAGGTACTCAGTCTTCAAGGGAAAATGTAAAATCTTGGTTACTCTAGAAAAGTTTAGGTGAGAGAGGGAGGAAATTACAACTGATACATATGTTGTTGTTTTTTCTTATTATTAAGTATGTCCAACAAAAAAAAGAATATACGAGCATATACCATTTGAAGAATAATAAAAAGTGCCTGTGCTCCCACCTCCCCAATTAAGAATATTTTTCTTTACTCCTCATTCTCCAACTCCTAGAACATACCTAAACAGCTAACATAGTTTTATCTGGGAGGGCAGTCTCAGGTGTGATATAGTTTCCTTATATTTCAGAGTGCCCCTTTGAAAACACTCTATCTCTAACATCATTCTTACTTGGCTCCTAATGCTTAAGTTTTTAAAATAGATTAAGATACATTCTTTCTGCAGTAAAAGGGTTTAAAATAGATAAGCTGCCATACTGCTTTAAATCTATTCAGTCAAACTGTAAATGATACCAGCTAATTTCTTAATTTGATTGGAGAAAAGGACTAGAAAGCAAAGGTCCTGGCTCTAAAAATGTCAGGGGAGGGAAGAAAGCTGAAGACTCCCAAAAGACTTCACATACTTTACCAGTTTCCCCTGGACTTGAACTATTTGCCTTCATCCATAGATTAAAAAAAGAGCTTATGAGCAGAGATATTTTCTGACCTGTGTACATAAGCTCACCTGAATACACAGTAGGCTGCCCAGTCTTTTCATTCTCTCATGTGGTCATAAACACCTGTCATTGCCTTAGCAACTGAACAAATTTGCTAACACTACCCTACACTAGCTTCTAAGTAGTTTCCCAGTTACCTTGCTAACTTTATACAAGGAATTAGTACCATTTAAATCCAACCAACCCAACCAAAATTTACTGAGTTTTCCCTATAAGAAAATTTACTGAGTTTTCCCTATATGACACCTGTCATTGCCTTAGCAACTGAACAAATTTGCTAACACTACCCTACACTAGCTTCTAAGTAGTTTCCCAGTTACCTTGCTAACTTTATACAAGGAATTAGTACCATTTAAATCCAACCAACCCAACCAAAATTTACTGAGTTTTCCCTATAAGAAAATTTACTGAGTTTTCCCTATAAGAAAATTGTCTATTTTCTCTCTAATTTCTCCTTTTCAGTCAAATCCATTCGATAAACATAATTTATTGGGTGATATAAAAACTCCATGGCACTAATGATTTAAGGAGAGGGGTAAGGATTCCTTTGTACAGCTATATTTGTCTATAGAGAGTTAAATTCTTATGTGTTCCAATCTATCTTTCCTATTCTGGAAAATAGGCCCAATGCAGCCCCAACCTCCTACTCTGGGTCCTATTACAAGGAAATTATAGATGTTATCAGTGGCAGCAACTCTTCAGCAGAACAATGGTGTTATGCGTTTATCTCTTCAGCACCTTAATACAATGATGACTTGACTGAGAACCAGATCCCCTTCTCCCAGATAAAAGAACATCTTTAAAAGAAACAGATTCGACAAAGATTAGATTACACAAGGGTCTCTGGTTAACAGGTATTTTTAAGTTGACTTGTCCCACACTAGTCAGCCCTATAAAATGTTACCATTATCAGAAATGGTGAATAGGGAGATCAAGACGGCAGAGGAGTGAATGGAAGTCACAGTGACCTCCCAGGACCAATCTAGAATTATAACTAAATTGTGGAGAAATCACTCAGAACAAACAGCTGAACAATAGTGAGAGAGAGAAGCCTTATAACCTTGGACAGACAGAAGAATCAGTTCATCCCAGCCTGACTGGAATACCAGAAGGAAAAGAAGAGGAGCAAGGGAGAGAAAACCTGTTTGAGAAAGTAATGATGGAAAACTTCCCTAATTTGAGGAAAGAAGAAGCCACACAAGTCCAGGAAGCACAGAAGGTCTCAATCAAGAGGAACCCAAACAGACCCACTCCAAGACACATCATAATTAAAATGGCAGATATCAAAGACAAAGAGAGAATCTTAAGGCAGCAAGGGAGAAACAGGTAGTAAGATACAAGGGAGCCCTGATAAGGCTAGCAGCTAACTTCTCCACAGACACACTACAAGTGAGAAGGGAATGGCGAGAAACATCCAAGTAATAAAAAACAAAGGCCTGCAACCAAGACTATTCTACCCAGCAGGCCTCTCAATTAAAATGGAAGGCGAAATAAGGAGTTTCCCAGACAAAAGAAGGCTGAAGGAATATATCTCTACCAAACCAGCACTGCAAGATATGCTACAGAGATTGCTTTAAGAAAATGAAGAAAAAGAGTGAGAGAGAGAGGAACACAAGTACAAAGGAAAAAAAAATGAGTAAGTACCTATAAATAATAACTTTAAATATAAATGGATTAAGTGTTCCTATTAAAAGACATAGAATAGCTGAATGGATAAGAAAACATGACCTGCACATATGCTGCCTACAAGAGACCCAACTCAGAACAAAAGACCTACACAGACTGAAAGTGAAGGGTTGGAAAAAAAATATTCCAAGCAAATGGACAGGGAAAAAAAGCGAGAGCTGCAATACTTATATCAGGCAAAATCAATTTCAAAACAAAGGCCATAAAAAGAGGTACAGAAGGACACTTCATAATACTCAAAGGAAGAATCCATCAATAGGACACAAACATTATAAACCTATATGCACCCAACATAGGAGCACTCAAATATATAAGGAAAATCCTGGAGGGCTTCAAGAAAGATATAGACAGCAACACACTTATAGTAGGGGATTTTAATAGCCCACTGTCGACAGTGGATAGATCATCCAAACAAAATATCAACAAGGATATTGTGGAACTAATGACACATTAAATCAAATGGACCTAACTGATATATATAGAACCTTTCATCCCAAAGAAGCAAACTACACATTCTTTTCAAATGCACATGGAACATTTTCAATGGTAGACCACATGATAGGACACAAAACAAGCCTCAAAGTGTTTAAGAAAATTGAAATCATATCAAGCATTTTCTTAGACCACAGGGCTTAATACTAGAAACCAACCACAAGGAAAAAGCTCAAAAACATTCAAACTCATGGAGACTGAATAGTATGCTATTAAACAATGAACGGGTCAATAATGAGATCAAAGAAGAAACCAAAAAATTTCTGGAAACAACTGAAAATGAACATTCAACAGTCCAAAACCTAGGGGACACAGCAAAGGCAGTCCTAAGAGGAAAGTTCACAGCAATACAGGCCTACCTGAAAAAGACAGAAACATTTCAAATAAACAACCTAACACTACATCTACAAGAACTGGAGAAACAACAAACAAAGTCAGAGTGAGCAGAAGGAAGGAAATAATCAAGATCAGAGCAGAACTGAGTGAAATAGACACTAAAAGAACAATTCAAAGGATCAGTAAATCCAGGACATGGTTCTTTGAAAAGATAAATAAAATCCACGAGCCTTTAAGAAGACTCATCAATAAAAAAAGGGAGAGGACATATAAATAAACTCAGAAATAAGAGAGGAGAAATTACAACAGATACCACAGAAATACAAAGGATTGTAAGAAATTACTATGAACACCTATATGCCAAGAAATTTGAAAACCTGGTTGAAATGGACAAATTTCTAGAAAAAGTAGTCTTCCAAAACTGAATGAAGAAGAAGCAGAAAGCCTGAACAGACCAATAACAGCTGGTGAAATTGAAGCAGTAATAAAAAAATCTAGGCACACAAAAGCCCTGGACCAGATGGTTCACAGGGGAATTTACAACACATTTAAGGAAGAGCTAACCTCTGTCCTTCTCAGACTATTCCAAAAAATCCAAGAAGAAGGAAGACTCCCAAACTCTTCTTATGAGGCCAAGGTCATCCTAATCCCAAAACCAGATAAAGACACAACAAAGAAAGAAAATTACAGGCCAATATCGCTGATCAACATAGACGCTAAAATCCTCAACAAAACACTGGTAAGCCTCATCCAGATATACATTAAAAAGACCATACACCATGATAAGTGGGATGCATACCAGGGATGCAATGACAGTACAATATTCGCAAATCAATAAACATAATACATCACATAAAGAAAAGACAAAAATCACATGATCATATCAATAGGTGAGGAAAAAGCATTTCATAAGGTACAGCACCCATTTATGATAAAAACACTCAGCAAAGTGGGAGTAAAGGGGGCATACCTCAACATAATAAAGGCTATATATGAGAAACGTACATCCAACATTATGCTGAATGGACAAAAACTAAAAGCTCTCCCACTAAGATCGGGAAAAAGACAAGGATGTCCACTTTTACCACTGCTATTCAACATAGTATTAGAAGTCCTAGCCACGGTCATCAGACAAGAAAAAAGAAAAGGTATCCAAACTGGAAAGGAGGAAGTAAAACTGTCATTGTTTGCAGATGATATGATAGTGTACATAGAAAACCCTAAGACTCCAACAAAAAAACATTTGACCTAATAAGTGAATTTGTCAATACAGCAGGATACAAAGTCAATATTCAGAAATCAAAGATTTTTTTTAAACCAACAGTAAAATATCAGAAGCAGAAATCAAGGGGGGAAATCCCATTTACTATAGCAACAAAAAAATAAAGTACCTAGGAATAACCTTAACCAAGGAGGTTAAAGACCTATACTCAGAAAACCACACAACACTGAAGAAGGAAATTAAGAAAGACACAAATAAATGGAAGCATATACTGTGTTCATAGATTAGAAGAATTAACATCATCAAAATGTCCATATTACCCAAAGCAATTTATAGATTTAACGCAATGCCTAGTAAAATACCAATGACACATTTCACAGATATAGAACAAACATTTCAAATATTTATATGGAATCATAAATGATGCCAAATTGGTGCAACAATTTTGAGAAAGAAGAACAAAGCAGGAGGGATCACAATACCTGAAATCAAACTATATTATAAGGCTATTGTAATCAAAACAGTCTGGTACCAGCATAAGAAAAGACACATAGAGCAATGGAACAGAATAGAGAGCCCAGAAATAAACCCATGTCTCTATGATCAATTAATATTCGACAAAGGAGGTAGGAAAGATAAAATAGAGTAAAAATAGCCTGTTCAACAAGTGGTGTTGGGAGATCTAGACAGCTACTTGCAAAAAAATGAAATTCGACTACCAACTTACACCACACAAAAATAAAATCAAGATGGATAAAAGACTTAAATATAAGTCGCAACACCATAAAAGTCCTAGAGGAGAGTATAGGAAGGAAAATCTCAGATATTCCACGCAGCAATATTTTCACCGATATGTCCCCAAGAGCGAGAGACATAATGGAAAGAAGAAACAAATGGGAGTTCATCAAAATAAGAAGCTTCTGCACAGCTAAAGAAAACATCAGCAAAATGAAAAGAGAGCCAAGTGTATGGGAAAATATACTTGCCAATGATACCCTGGACAAGGGTTTGATCTCCAAAATATATAAAGAACTTGCACAATTCCACTCCACGAAGACAAACAACCCAATTAAAAAATGGGGAAAGGACCTGAACAGACACTTCTCCAAAGAGGACATACACAGGGCCCAGAGACACATGAAAGGATGTTCAGCATCACTAGCCATCAGAGAGATGCAAATTAAAGCCACAGTTAGATACCACTTCACACCAGTCAGAATGGCCATCATAAACAAATCAACAAACAAACGCTGGTGAGGATGTGGAGAAAAGGGAACCCTAGTACACTGTTGGTGGGAATGTAGACTGGTGCAGCCACTGCGGAAAACAGTTTGGAATTTCCTCAAAAAACTAAAAATGGAACTACCTTTTGACCCCACAATTCCACTGCTGGGATTATACCCTAAGAATCCTGAGACACCAATTCAAAAGAACCTATGCACCCCAATGTTCATAGCAGCACAATTAACAATAGACAAGAACTGGAAGCAACCTAAGTGCCCAACAGTAAATGAGTGGGCCCAAAAACTATGGTACATTTAAACAATGGTTACTACACAGCAGAAAGAAAGAGCTACTACCCTTCACTACAGCATGAATGGAACTGGAGAACATCATGCTAAGTGAAATAAGCCAGGTGGTGAAAGACAGATATCATATGATCTTGCCTGTAAGTGGAACCTAATCAACAAAATAATAAAGCAAGCAAAATATAACCAGCAACATTGAAATACAAAACAAACTAACAGTAACCAGAGGGCAGGAGCGGGAGGATAACAGGGGAAAAGGAGGGGAAGGGTGACCAAGGAACATGCATAAAGGACCCATGGACAAAGCCAAATGGGGGAAGGATTGAGGGTGGGAGGTGGGGAGGGGTGAAACTGGGGAAAGTGGTGGCAGGAAAATGTTGATGTGGGGGTAATGGGATGGGGTGCAGGGTGGAGGGGAGAAAGGGGAGAAAAAAACGAGACAATTGTAATAGCATAATCAATAAAATATACAAAGAAAAGAATAAATTTAATAAAAGAAATCCAAATTCTTAATGGAGGTGATTATAAACTTTGTTTAAGAGGACCTAAACAAAACATATTTGTAAATAGAAAGATTCAATAGCAAATTTTCTGAGAGCAAAAATTGAGATCTTGTTCCCTGGCACATGTTGTCAATTTGGTTCAAATAAACTCTTATAAAAATCTTTTTTAAAAAAAGAAAGAAATGGTTAGCATTGGGGAAAAAAATTCAGATATTATATGAGGAAATAAAAGTTCATAGCTACTAATCGACTAGATCAAGATTATACAGCCAGATAATGGCTGACCAAAGATTACTATTGTTTTCCAAACAATGCTGCATTTCTTCATGGTCCCCAACTATAGCAGGGTAGGGATAAAACATGGAATGTTTTTCTTTAATAAAAAGGAAAAAAACCTATCTCCCCAAAAAGCAGCAATCTCCTACCAGAACCTTAAGGTCCTGTATTGGAGTTCTGCCTAAGGAGAAAATTCTCATCACAACCCTTTAAATTTGAAATGTCTCATGGCATACAATCATTTCTCAAAGAAGCCACTAGGTTTAAATGAAAATGAAGCTCTTATGTCTACCAATGGGGAAATCTAAGATAGCTGGTTTCCCAGCAAGCATGTGCTCCTCCCCCTATTGTGGGAAACAATCCAGTCACTGGAGTTTCTAAGAGTGGCATATTAACTCTTCCAAAATACCAGGGCATAATTTACTTAATTACCTTTCCGAAGACACTACATCATACCCCAGTTCTTTGGGAAAGGTAATTAGCCTCCCTTGGGTGACTAGTTTACTCCAAGTAAGCACTATGCTCACCATAGGATGAGGATGGTCTCTTTTTATGGGAAGGAACATATTATTTTGCTTGTTGAAAGGAGTGATTTGTTTATTTTTCATCTTATAATCATATAAGCCCTTTAATATATGATACCTTAAAATTGGTAACTACTTCCCTAGATATGACAACAGATGATAACAGATGAGTAGTAAGTGCAATAAGCTAGAAGTTTTAACATCTACACATCTGACCTAAATTCAACTTAATAAACACGTATTGAGCACCTACTATATGCCAGAGAGTCCATGTTAGATATTGGAGAATTATGTGGCTACAATGTATCCACTTGGGAAATGTGAGTGATCCTATAACAACACTGTATCAGATTATGAAAGACTATTAATGTGAGTATGGCAGATGGTCCACAATGGTTTATCCTGGTCATTCGAGACCTGAATTTGATCAAAGGCTCCAAATTTAAGAGGACAGTGGATAATTTAGTAATGCTATAGATAAACATACCAAATATACTGTATTAAGCTGAAAATAAGACCCACAAGCAGAGGTCAAAAGAATTCTAATAAAGTAGAGAAGAAAAACCTAAAGAGTGACATTGCTATCTTATAAGGCTCAGCGCCTTCAGGAAGCCTTGCCCAGGAATTCTATCCCCAATGATCTGTTTCCTTGAATTCCCACTGCACTTATGGTATGTTTCAGAATCCTCAGCACTTGATCAAACCATTAAAAACTTCCTTGTGTGGTTTTTCTTTTTAAAATATATCTGTCTTGTCTCCCCAATTATATGGTAGGCTCCCTGAGAGCTTGGATGTAACCTATTTCTCTGAACTCCACTTCTGTGCCTCCAGCTCTTTCTTTTCCTTCCCCAAAGACAATGGAAATCCCATAATGAGCTGGTCAAGCCACAAAATAAAAACAGTTTAGATCACTGATTCACTGCATGAAGGGAATCTGTCCTGGAGAATCATTTCACTCATAGTGGAATTTCTGTGAGCAAGAAATAAACTTGGAGGCTTCCAGCCAAGACGGAGGCATAGGTAGATATGCTTCACCTGCTCACACAACCAAAAGAAGGATAACAACCAATTTAAAAGCAAAAAACAACCAGAACTACCAGAAAATCAAACTATGTGGAAGTCTGACAACCAAGGAGTTAAAAAAGAAACATTCACCCAGACTAGTAGGAAGGGCAAAGACAGGCAGCCAAGATGGTGAGGACACGTGGTGAGGCAGCAGCTAGTGGACTGGGTGGACAAGGAGGCAGCTGGTGAACCCGGTGATCCCATGTTCTCATGTGGATAAAAACCGGGAGGAACAACTGGGGAGTGAGCAATCCCAGCCCAGGACAGACCACACAACCCAGGGTTACAGCACCAGGACAATAAAGCCTCATAACCTCTGGCTGTAAAAACCTGCGGGGGTTTTGGGGGTGTTGTGGCAAACAGAGTCAGGAGAGTCTGTCTGAGAGGTCCACAGGGTCCTAGAACATAAACAAGCCCACCCACCTGGGGAATCAGCACCAAGGCAGCATCTGGAAGGGCACTATTTGCTTGCGGGAAGTGGAAGGAAGTGACTGAAAGTGGGGCAAGAGCTAAGTAAGCAGCATTGTTCCCTCTCTGACCCTTCTCCATTTAGCACCAAAATGCAGCTAAGTGGGTTGCCCTGCCCTGGTTAATACCTAAGGCCCCACCCCTTACAATGTAACAGGTGCACAGAGACAAAGAAATGAAAGAACAGATCAAAACTCCAGAAAAAGAACTAAGTGATGAGGAGAAAGCCAATCAGATGCAGAGTTCAAAACACTGGTAATCAGGATGCTCACAGAAACAACTGAGTATGCCCACAAAATAAAGGAAGATGTAAAGGCTATACAAAGTGAAATAAAGAAAAACATACAGGGAACCAACAGTGACAGGAAGCAAACCAGGACTCAAATCAACAATTTGGAACGAAAGGAAGAAATAAACATTCAACCAGAACAGAATGAAGAAACAAGAATTCAGAAAAATAAGGAGAGGCTTAGGAACCTCTGGGACAACTTTAAACATACCAACATCTGAATCATAGGGGTGCCAGAAGGAGAAGAGGAAGAGCAAGACATTAAAAACTTACTTTTAAAAATAATGAAAGAAAACTTCCTCAATCTGGCAAAGGAAATAGATATACAAGTCCAGAAAGCTCAGAGAGTCCCAAACAAGTTGGGCCCAAAGAGGGCCACACCAAGACACAACATAATTAAAATGCCAAAGGTCAAAAATAAAGAGAGAATCTTAAAAGCGGCAAGAGAGTTACCTACAAAGGAGTTCCCATAAGACTATCAGCTGATTTCTCAAAAGAAACCTCACAGGCAAGAAGGGGCTGGAAAAAAGTATTCAACGTCATGGAGAGCAAGGACCTACATCCAAGGTTATTCAATGCAGCAAAGCTACCATTTAGAATGGAAGGGCAGATAAAATGCCATTGTCAGACAAGGTCAAGTTAAAGGAGTTCATTGTCACCAAGCCCTTATCAAATGAAATGTTAAAGGGACTTATCTAAGAAAAAGAAGATCAAAACTATGAACAGTAAAATGACAACAAACTCACAATGATCAACAACTGAAATTAAAAAACAAAAACTAAGCAAACAACTAGAACAGGAACAGAATCATAGAAATGGGGATCACGTGGAGGGTTATCAGTGAGGTGGAGGAAGGGGCAGAATGGGGGAAAAGGTAGAGGGAATAAGAAGCATAATTGGTAGGTACAAAATAGACAGGGGAAGGTTAAGAATAGCATAGGAAATGGGGAAGTCAAAGAACCTGTATGTACTACCTATGGACATGAACTAAGGGTGGGGGGATTGCTGGAGGCAATGGGAGTACAGGCAGAGGGGGACAAAGGGAAGAAAAAATGAGGGAACTGTAATAGTGTGATCAATAAAATCTACTTTAAAAAAAGAAATATACTTTGATTGTGTTAAGGCAGAGATATGAGGTTTATCTGGTATTATGGCATAGCCTAGTATTATAATGACTGATATAAAGACTAAAAAAAAAAGTCATTTCAGTACTAACATGTGATGAAAAGCCCCTAATGAGGCAAGACTACAGAAGGAAAAGCAGGGGGCAGATTGGGCTCAATAAAAGGAAGGGTTTCCTGGTAGTTGGGCCAAAAATAAAGATCTGTCTTGTGTTCAACCAAAATCTTCAAGTCCACTTGGCAAGAAATGAAAAAAGAGACAACCATGGTCATGGAATCTGAACTAGGTGATTTCAAATATCCCTTTAAATACTAACATTTTATGATTCTAAGATTGACAGAATGGGTTTCTAGTATTTGGAGGACCAAAAAGTGAGAAATAGCTTATCCTGACTTGTGACTATTTAATATTATGCAGAAGCAACATCAAGAGATCCTCCTATAAAATCTTGCAGTGACAGACAAGAAACACATCTGAAGTATCAAGGAATTCAAGGGACCTCTCTGTGTGGATAGCATCGCGTCATCTTCTATCCACGTACAATGCCACCCCCCTCAAAACACTCTCAGGGCGAGTTCCCAAGTTTCTTGCCACCTCAGCCCAGAGTTTGTGTCACAAGGAGACAATTGCATTGACAAAGATTCCTCACACAATAAAAAGCTTTGTCAGTGGCAAACTAGAACTATCTTGAATTAACCTCTAGAGAAAAGGTAAAGTTCAGGAGATAAGGAGTGTTTCTAGACTTGAAACTATATTTAATTTTAATGCAGCTATCATGTCCCTTCAAAAAGCATCTGTCTTGTTTAAATTACAATGGTGAATTGCTAAATTTCTAATTAAGAGAAGTTTTTTAGCTTTTGTCCCTGAAAATATTTTAAGATGAAGAGCAATGTCTACATGTCATATACAATAGTATTGCTGAAAGATATGAAGATCTTTAAGATTATATCAAAGAAAAATCTCCACTACTTATTAGTTATGTGACCTTGGGTAAGTTACTCAGCCTCTATGAGTCTCAATTTCTTCACCTGTAAAATGGGAATTATAATATCTACTTCATAAAGATGCTATGATTTAAATGAGATAATGTGCTCTATAAACTGACAAATGGGGTTCAAATATAAGATACTGGAGGAAAAGTCATAAACACCCTCTGAAAGTGTTATTTCTGAAATCACTGTTGGGGCACCTAATAGACTAAGCATGTGATAATAAAGCAAGAGCAGCAAAAAAAGACCAGTTCAGCTTCACTAAACTCCTTTAGAATTTTATAATTAAAAAATCTAGAGAGAACTTATAATTTCAGTATAGTTATATTTTGTATTTTACACTTTAGTATTTTCAATTTCCTAAGAATCATACCTAATCTTTTCAGTGTTAAGGGTTTCTAGAATATTTTATCTCACTTTGTTTGGATTTATCTTAAATAGATCCAATAAGGACTGTGAGCAAAAGCATACAAAACCCTGTGACATTTCAATGAATGATATAAAGAACATATACTATATGTGTTATGTGAGGTTAATTATATATTTCCTGGCACTTGTGAGTTACTTCAACTCAGAACTAAGAGGGTTTGTAGCAGCATGAGCAGCTGCAACAAGTGTATCTCAAATCCAATGTGGTTTTTAGCTTGGATATATGAGATATTTGATCATGTGGATAGAACAAGCAGTTTAACTGCACAAGTAATTATGCCTGTTTACATTCTTACTATGACATTGTCAAAATCAAAAGAGGGCCCTTTCTTGATCAGCTCACACCTGAAATTCCTTAAAAACATTTTCTAGTAAATCTGATAAAACCCATGCCATGTTTTGGTAGAGCACGCATGAGGAAAAGCATTGTTCTGTTTCTCTCTGTAATGACCACATGATAAACAGACCGTGGTTCCTGTACCAAAAGCTTTGCACTGATGAGAGTTAGCAGACAGCCAGACAGGGTGTGCCCCCCTTTGTTGCTGCTTTCATTTTTTAAATGAATCATAATTTCTGCATTAGATACGAAGATGGGTTTACAGCTATTAGCCATCATATTAATAATTTAGAAAATACATGCCCAATCACTTGTGTTCTTTCAATTCCCTATGAACACAGCTGCAACTCACATTAGAAGCGAGGGCGAATGGATATTTTTCAAATGAGATATTTGGGCTGAATTATTAGGATAGCCTGTACTACAAAATTACTAATACACATTGCTTCTGGCTCAATTTAGCCTGAACTCAGTGAACCTATCCAATGATGACAAATCAAAAACTCCGAAATGCCCAATGAATGAATCTAACTAATCAAGGAACCCTGCAGGAAGTAGATGCCAGGATTAATGAGCCAGTAGTTTCTCCATGCCATGCTGTTATTTCTTCACATAAATGCCCTCAGATGAGATTACCTTCATGTCATGAAAAGGAGAAAATGAAGATTACATTCTTTCAACTGACAGGTTAACTACTGCCATTACTAGAAGACATCTTTGTGGGCTGTTTTTTCTTTATCTTAAAAATTAAAATGTAAACTACACAACACAAATTAAAAACATTTTCATTTTCAGGGGAAGCAATCATTGAGAGCATCAAACATAAACCGTCCCAAAGTTAGAGTTTCTTCTGGGTTCTCCATGCATATCTAGCTTGATTTACTCAAACTGCTCTGTGTCCTAGTTTGTATTCAACACCTAACATCATCTTTAGCAGGCTGAATTCCTATACCCTATTTCTTCCATCATCAACAAAAGGTAAACTAAGTACAACATCATTACTATGCCGTTACTTAATGTCATATATGATATTTAGTACCATTATTTAGTACCAAAATAAAGATACAAGGATAAATATATGTATTCAAATAAATCAATCATACAGTTACATCATAATAGACTTTGACTTCTTCTAGTTAGCACTGGTGACAGTATTCAATGCCAAACAGGCTACTCAGCAAAAAGTACAATTCATTAAAGGCAGGATATCTACCATGTTGTACTTACCTACCTTGTGTTCTGATATTATTCATCATTACTGTCTTATTGAATGTAACTGCTTATTATTATAATTTCAACAGTTTTGTGTCAAAATTGCTGCTGATAAGGAGTAAATAATAACATGAAGCATTATTCTGTTGTTAGGTTTTTTGTTCTCCCTCAAACTGCAGAAATTGTTCAGGCTTACGATTGAGATTCTCATCCTCCGCTTTTCTTCATTGCTACACTATCAACTTTAACTATTTAGGCCAGGTTGCATTCTCTTATGCTAATGGTATATATGACACTAAAATGTTCAGCATTCTTAATACAAAAATCTATTGCCATAGAAACAAATATTATTCTAGAGTTAGGTCAAGTGAAAAACTCTGTGTTCATTATAATATTGATAAATAACCACAATATTATGAAATATAAGTATCTTTGAAAGTATCTATCATTGCACTTGATTTGTAACTTCTCATCAGTGTTCAAAGTTGGCTCATTTTTTTCAAATGAAAGACCCCATTTCCCTTGCCTTTGAGGAATACAATTTTTAAAGATTCCATTTAGCAACCTTTATTGCATTCCTACATCATAAAGTTATGCTTTATAGCAGCATAAAAAAGCTGTAAAATTAGCATTCTTGTAAACAACCTTCCATGCTTACTGGTGAAGCGATCTGTGATTTGTACTGATCTCTTAAATGTGACTTGAGAATACAGTATCCATGATTTCAATTTTTTTTTTCAAAAAGTACTAGCCTAAGAAAAAGAAGAATATGATAAAATGTAAAAACAAGGAAAGGTATTTTTATTTTACCTACAGATATTTTAGGAATTTTGTTATTATGCGGTGAAATTCTAGGATGAATTCTAAAATATAGAAATGTTCCATTTTTATATGAAACCCCTTTATAACATTATATCAAAAATACCCTTTAGGAAATGTAGAGTTTAAATGTTCTGTGAACCCAACTACCATATTTTACCCATAATAAGTAATCCTAAGATAACACACATATATAATTTTTCTTTATTATAGAAAAGCATGCCTTTTGTCCTCGCCTTGGAGAAGATTCCATCGTGCTCTCTTAGTGGAGTAACAATTACAACAGTTCCTAAAATTCACATGCAACTCAGTGGTACAAAACTGCATTCTAGGAAAAGGGTGTTTTTAGGGTTTACACTCTGTGGCAACCAAATCAGAAACTGTCCCATGAGAAAGGGTGCACTCTCAAAGCCTATCATTACAATCAAATTTCAAACCACAAGATGGATTTTGGTTAATCTTCCAAAGGAAGCCTGTAATATCGATTCTCCTCCAAGTTTAAAACACACCCGCATACTAGCCTTACGGGGTGATCACTTTGTACGTTACATAACTGCCTAATCACTATGTTGTGCACCTGAAAAGATATGACATTGTATGTTAACTGTTATTGCGGGGCGGGGGGGCAATTACCACAACCCTCTCCCTCAAACTACCGAAGACACAGCACTTTTCACTACTAGTTAATTTGGGGAAGTCCCCTGAGCACGTGCCTAAATTCAAGTTCCCCTGGAAGTATGAACCCTGAGAAAACCAGTGCAGTCCCGGGGAAGGAAAGCCGAGCCGGAGAAGCACTGACCCGCCACCTGGTGGTCCTGGACACCCTTCTTCTGCCGTGCCCTTTGCCCTCAGCGGGGAGGTCCGTGGTATCTGAATCCGGGCCTAGATCTGGGTCCTAGTCTTTCGGACTCCCTGACGTCTAGGTCCTGGGGGAGGGAAGAGCCGCGGGCCTCTTCGTGCCCACCGCCTACCTGAGACCTGACGCAGCTCTGGGCGACGCCGAAGGGCAGAGCTCCGAGTCCCCATCCGTCCTTCTCACAGAGGTGTCCTTCCACTGGCCCACAGCCTTCCCCTCGCACGCCAGCAGCCGAGCAAGGGTCTCCCTCGACTACTGGGTCGGAGGGAAACCGTTCGCCTGCGAAGCTTTTCAACTCTTGGGCTGGGCGATTAGTGCGTGCTGGGGCACCCCAGCCCAGTCTCGGACTCGGAAGCCCCGGGCCGGCCCAAAGCCTCGCGAGGCTTCGAATGAGCTCGAAGCGCTAGCGGCGCGGCCTTCTCATTTCCGGTCGGCTGGGTCCGGATGCCCCGGGTAGAGGGTGCCGCTTAGGCTGTTGTGCAACGCGGGAGCTGAAGCCAAGCCTACTGAAGGGTGGACGCGTCCCAAACACCGAGGTCCTGCAAATTGAGCGCGAACTGAGAACCTCCAGGACAAGCTCTCTCCCCGTTCCCCCATTCGAAGTCACACCAAAACCCATCATTCTCCGTATCACATACTGAAAATGATTTTATTTTATCCATTTACATTTAACTTGATATAAACTCATCCGGAAAAGTCAATATGCTTTGTATTAGCTCAAACATTTATTAAGAAAACCAAATTCCATAAATAAGCACAGACAATAAGTTAAAACATATCACAAATTGACCAGTATGTAACAAGAATGCTTTATCTACACAAAACATCCTATTTCACATGTTTGTTCATTCTTCGAAAGCGCTTCTGTTCTCTGGGTTTGGATTTGACCAGCACATGCAGAAAGAGCTGATTGTGTTTCTCTGTACAAAGTTGCAGGGTTGTAGATGTCCAAGTGCACCCATAGGCGGCCGGCAGGGGCCAGGGTGGTGACCGAGGGGCACGAGGGATGACAGGACGACCACAAAACAACCAAGGGCACAGAGCAGCGAGGAGAAACAGAAAAGCAAACCCCAGTCCGGAAGGATCCAGAAAAGAGATGTGGCTTTTGCTTTTACAAAAGGAAAATTTTCTTACATGTTTATTATTTCTTATAAAGACTTATCAAAATGGATAAGATCACCTCTTCATCACATGACTGCTTTAGTCTACTCCAGCCACCCAGTCCACTGGCATGTTCATCCTGAGAAGCTTTCCCTTCAATACCCTCACACAGTTGTGCTTAAGAAAATAAAAGTACAATAAAATAAAAACTTTTTTTTTTGTAAGCCAATAGAGAGTTGCATGGATGTGACTGCGTGGATGGGGCAAGGGTAGGATAGTGGAAGAGTAAACAAAGGAGTTTGGAGAAAGAATGTAAGGATAAATCAAATTATATCAGTTGGGCCCTCAGATGAGGCGGTTGGTAGCAGATGCTTGTCCTCCTTTAAGACAAAAATCCCTAACATTGTGCTGTCCCTTGAACACGTCTGTGTGTGACTTAGGTGCACTGTGTGTGCGCGCGCTCGTGTGCGTGTAGTGTTTGAGAGTGAGCGAGAGTACGAGTGTGTGTGTTTCTGCCCACAAACCAGTCCATTGGTGTTTGATTTCAGATCCTGAGTCGACTCCCTGGTAAGTAAAATGGTGGGAAGGATGCTTTTGCAGGACGCGGGAGGAGGGACATGTGACGCGGGGAAAGAAGGGGCTGGAGGGAAGGCTGCGCGCGAGGGGGTCGTAGGCGTCGTGTTGAAGGTTTGGGTGGGAATGCCGCCAGTCAGAAGGCCGGGAGGAGGGCGCAAGCACGACTAGTGCAAGCGGGGAGGCAGGTGTAGCAAGAACGGGTGGGATGAGGCTCTAGAGATGTGGCGGAGGGAGGAATTGGGTGACAAGTTTAGAGGGGATGGCGGGCAGGGAGAGGGGTAGCGGAGACTGGGGCGAGCGAAATCAGGCGGAGGAGAGGCCTGGTGTGTTGGAGCTTGAGGTGAGGCTGAGAGAGTGGAGGAGGAGGAGACCAAACGAAAAGTGGGGGTCGGGACGGGGCAGGGCACGCAGGCAGGGGCCCGGGCAATGAGGGGGCCCCGGGCGCGCGCCGGAGGGGCCTCGGGGCGGTACTGGGGACGAAGTGGGCCTGGCGCGGCTGCATTAAGTGAAGCTCATGGAGACTGTGTGCTCTAGCGCCTTGCGGCGAAGGGAGGCGATACTCGTACCCCGCCACACATCGCTGCTGTCCGGGGAGCTGCAGAGCTGGGGCGAGCCAGAGACGTTGCTGGGGCCGGGGAGGGAGGCGGGCACCATGCCGGGGAAGGCGGGCTGGTAGAGGTGCGACTGCAGCCCCGCGCCGTTGGAGCCGGCCAGACTGTTGGACAGGCCCATGGAATTGGGCGGCGGCCCCGCAGCCAGGCTGCACTGGGACAGCGACTGCGCCATGGCTTGCTGCCTGCCCAGCGCCGGCGGCAGCGGTAGCTGTGACACACCTGGCATGGCCGCCGCCGCCCAGCGGGTGTCGTTGGCGTGGAAAGAGCAAAGGCTGTCGCCCATGGCGGCGGCAGCGGCGGCAGCTGCAGAGGGAAACTGAGGCAGGCCAGGGGTGGGCAACAGCGTGCCGGGTGCGCGGAACACATTGGTGGTCTTCTTGCGCTTCTTCCACTTGGCTCGCCGGTTCTGGAACCAGACCTGGAGAGGAGAGGGAGGGAGACAGACAGGGAACTATTTGGGAGCCGGCAGCCACAAGGGACGCCGATTTGAGTCCGAGAAACCCGCATAAGATACACCCACTCAGCCCCAGGCAGAACAAGTGCCATAGATCCGACAGGCCCCAACTTCCAGCTAGAGACCCTGGTTTTCCAACAACTCCAGTCATTTGGCGCCCCTTGCACCCACCTAGCGCTTGCTCCCTCAGCCCTAAGTGATCGTATGGGAACGCTTACACACAGTGGAAACATAAACCATATGCAGTGTTCACCATGTTCCTGCATGCTGGTGCATTGGGTGCACGGCTTAGATGCACAGGTCTGCAGGCAGGCATGTGTCAAGGCTGGATCCACAGGTGCACAAATGAAGATAAACATGTGTACCCATGTGGCTTAATAGCGTGCCTTATAACACTGATGGGGTATAGAATTTTCAGAAACGCTGGAAATTTGGAAATTGATGAAGGGCCCTGGGTGACATAGCCAGTTTCAAAATCGAAAGACAAAGGAAAAACCCTAAGGCCACGGATGACAGAGCAGAGAGGTTAATATAGTGATTCGTGGGGGAAAGCAAATGCCACAGAGCTACGGTGTTGTTTGGGTTGCCACAGTGACTTTCAGGCACTACTGACACAAGTCTCTGTGTTTCATTCACGACCCCTCTACAGGCACCTTTATCTGGACTGTGCAGGTGTACTGGGACGTGCTGCCAGGGCCACCAGACCCAAGGCCTTCGAGTCTATTATTTTCAGGAACTTACTGAGGATCCCAAATAACGAGGCCTCCAGTTCCTTCAATGCCTCACCCCCATGTATAAACCAAAAGCAAATTTTCCAACCACTACAAATTAAAGGAGGTCAAGTAAAGCTTACACTAGTTATGAGTCAAATTTAATTTTGCTAGACAAACCCATATGTCTTTTTAAGGGACATGTGTTTGATAAAATAAATTCCACATGAAAATAATCCTCCTACTCATTCTTTCTTAACCGTGACCCTGGAATTTCAGATCTTACCAGACAAATTTGCCTATGGATGTCAATCAAATTCATTACCACAGGGAAAGGAAACTTTCTTCCTGAAAGATAATAAAGTAAACTGTCTGACCAAGATAACCTCCCATCTCCCATATTTTAATTTGATTTTTTAAAAAATAGCCAGCATGCCTACTTGGCAGTTTTGCAGTTTAATATCTAGTCAGTTGGAGGTTTACTGTGCATAAACATAAATGATGTGGAACACAGCTCAGGTACTGAGTGAGTTTCCTCTTAGAATATGGCCAACGCAATTTGACCATCACATTCGTGGCCAAAAGATTATTCATCCGTTAATCCAAGCTCTTTAGTGTTTATTCTGCAAGCTAAAGTATCATGAGTCTGGATGTACCTGACCCCCTTCTCGGTAAACCAGCTATGCACAGCAGTACGTTCACACCCGTCAAGTGGAGACACACTCTGTCCGCTTCCCAGTGTGAACGGCATTTTTCGATTTAGAATTCTGCCTACCTTTGGACCGGCCTTGCCTGTTCTACCGTATCTGCACCACCATTTTATATTTTTCTGGTTTCTACCCCATTTCCCACGTTCCTGTTTACACCACTGTCCAGACTGGGTAAAGATCCCGGGTCCCTTCTCCGTTAAAGCCCCTTGAGCTGTTGGCGCAAAGGATTAATGAGGCAGCAGGTCCGGGGGAGTGGCTGGGATCAAGGCGGCCCCTGGCGAGTTGAGCTGTTACAGGCCCTCGGCGGAGGGTAACCCGCAGGAACCCGGGAAAATACAGCGATCATAGATCGTTTTGAGTCACCCATCCAAGGAGAGACTGGGGGAAGCAAATTGGTTGGACCCCTAGAAAGGGACCGTGCCTGTGTCGAACCGGTCCCCACACCTCACACTCCACATCCGGATATATTTTGAAAGATATCTATAAATTGAAGACTCGGTTTCTCACACCTAGTGTCGGTGAATTCCGAAGTGTTTGAAAGTTTGGGGCGGACAGCAGAGGATGAAGGCGGCTGACTTGTGTGAGGAGTGGGGAGAACAGAAGAAAGAATTGGGAGGGATTGCCCCGTAGAATTTTAATAGACAACACACCTCTGAATCTCAGACACAGGCAGAAAACAACATCTGCTAAAGAACTAAATATTGTAGGAATAATCGAAAAATCGTGCTCAATTATGTTTGAGGGTTAGTAGTCAAGTGATGGCTACAAAATTTTTTATGTTTCATGGCTTACTGAGGTTGGGGAAAAAAATCTTCATGGGGTCTGAGCACCTCCGTTCCAAGCTATGATGCATATGTTTTTAAAATGCGAATGTTTCCACTTGAAAACTAGAGCATGACGGATTAAAATGTAGGAAAAACCTAAGGGAGATTTTGAGAATGCACAGATGACAACTCCAGAAAATATATTAACCCCAGCCATGGGCCAACTTTGTACTCAGTTTGAAATGCAGCTCTTCTCAGAAAATGCTTAATACAACAGTGAGAATCTAATGGAGGTTGGAATTTAAAAATCCACTTTTGTGGTATCTGCTGTTACAGTAATATAGACATACTGTAAATGTATTTTAAAATATATAGCCCGTTTAATTCCCCACTTATAAATGGCTCAGAAATAAAGAAAGAGAGGGAGGAGAGAATATTACTTTTTCCCCCTTTGAAGCAAATGCTTTATGAAGATCTCATTGGAATCCAGCAAATGATTAATGTGAAGATTTGGGAGGAAATCTGGGGAGCTGTATTAAAGCCTAGATCTCAGGTTCATTTCGATCAGCCAGCCGTGAACTCTGGGCCGAATTCATTACACTTTAATAGTGCTGGGAGAGGAAGAAAATGCAATTTCTCATTCCATTAGAAAACTAGAAAATACTCTCAGCTTGTCCCCCTATTAAGATGTGGCAGGTGACAGGGCCATTCTGGGGGACACGGTCAATGGAATTACAGCACATTATTTTTGTTCCTATAAAATATTGAAAGGCAAGCCTGACTGTGCAGAAGTTATTTCACTGATTTGGTTTTTATGTAAATAAAATATTGAAAGTTAATTAATCCGTGCTAGAGACTAATGATTATGCTTATTATATTGCATTTGATCGCATAATTTGCATGATTCTCGCATTGCTGCTTAATAAGCCATTCCAGGTTATAAATAATTCTGAAATTGGTTTCTAATAATGGCATACTATAAAAGGAATGGTTTTATTATACTAGCCAGAAAAGGGGAGCAATATCAGACACGGAATTGGCCTCCATGTGAGTAGAGGTGCTTTAATAAATACTTAAAAATATGATATATACCAGTTATAGATAAAAGTAAGTATGCTGGGTCATTTAGCTTAGAACTAGAAAGCATGCTTTAAAACATACAATTGCAATAAATGTTTAGATCATTTTTAATCAGTGCAGTGGCCCACATACTGAAAAGAATGTGTGACAATCTGTTAACTATAAAGAAAACTATGAAGTACTCATCATATAAGAACATAAACCAATTACTATTTAATTTGAATTTGGTCAAGGAGCAATGATACAGTGAATTGTGAAGTAAATACATTTTCCATAAATTATTTTTGCATTACATTACATAATGTTAATCATTTTGAAATGTTAATTAAAAAGGTTATGTTGATCTGATTACTTTTTAAACTATGGGACATTATTTTTAAAAATATTGAAATTGCCATTCTATTAAATTGCTCCTATCAGCACCCTCAAGCTATTATCTTTGGTTGAACATTATGCTGGCACAATTAAAGTACTTTGTCTCTTTCTTCTTTATTATTCTTTTGTGTACTTTTTAAAAATAACTGTTTCTATTACATAGTTTGTATTTTATTTCTTTTACAACTTTTTCTATTAAAAAATTTACTGCCATTAACCTTTGGAAGATCTAATAAAGCTTAATAGACCTCATTTTCTTTTTTCATAAAATCAGTTGTCCAATTACATTTTATTTGTGCTTCTAAGTTCTATTTTAATTTAAACTAATTACCAATATGCCTATGTTAAGTAATGGCATTTTACTCTTTAAAACAAAAATTATTAGATAGTATCTCTCTTGAGGGACAAAAAGCAAATTTATGAATTTGAACCTACAAGATTTTTAACAAGCTGGTGTTATCATTTGCAGTAATGGAAGTGTTGAAATTGTATATTTTCGTTAAGGTTTGAATTACAGATTTAAAAATAGATGAGAGGTAAAAACAAATTTTTAAGAGAATTTGTAATATGTATCTGCACAATGCAATTAACATTCTTTTGGCTCAATATCAATAGCCCATGGTTCAGGGCTTCCAGAGTTCACTTAGGAAACCACCCAGACTTATATTGAGTAAAAGTGTTCATCTATATTATACCTGAATATTACTTTATTAATCTTACCCCTTTAAGTGCCTAATGAAATTCATTTCCTGGCTATTTAGGACAGAAGCACACAGTAGTTTTACAGGTTAGACTATCTTTAAAATGCCCAGTGGAGACAGAAATACTCAACACTGTGCTTATGGGCACCTTTGTCTCTTCTTAGATCAAATGTAAAGTAACTGAGATCTTTAAACTTAATTTGTAAAAGAATCTAGAGCTGAGGTTGTCGCCCAGGATTAACGGACACAAAATACCACGTCCAAGACAGGAAAGAAAGATTTGTTTTCAGCACCCTGGATAGCTCACGATTAAATGAGCATCTTGGAATTTCGCCTCCAGCACCTGGCCATAAAATACTTGATACGTTGTTGTCATTCCTTTAAAAAGTGGGGTGGGGGGATGAAATTCATTAGGCTTAGGCTCTTATTTACCAATTGTCAGAAAAGTTGTAGATGTGATTTTCTGTTATATATAACTTACAACTTGGAGAATCGTTGGTCAAGAACAAGGGTCAGTAATTATTTTGTCTACTGTCTGTCGATCTTTCCTGCCTTAAATGGTCTGTCTTCAGATAGGATATCCAAAACAGAAAATCTTCATTCCCCGCCCCCCGCCCCGTTTTCTTAGTGTTAAACCAAGTCTTATAGGCTGTGGAGGACAGTTGCAGCTTCCCCCAGCACATTGACTGACCACCAAAGTTCAAATCCTTTGAAAGCATCAAAGCTGGGGGTATGTTGTCTGTGAGCGGCGGGATGGTGATATTCAGGAGAATAAAGCACCGTGAAACCGAGGTGTGGATCTTTTTTAAAAGGTGCCTTTACGCTTTATTCCCCTCCCTTCATATTTTCTATACAATTGTTGCATAACCCCATTTATCCAGGCCTTAACACAAAACTCATTAGAGGGTAATGAAATACTTGTCAATAACACAAGCTGGAGTGGAGTGCGCGCTCACTCGGCTTAGCCGCCTGGGAGGCGCAGAGGGTGGGAGACTCGGAGGTCCCCTTCTCAGGAGGAAGGAAGCGACCTAGCAGTCGAACAATGCCCGCTTCGCTTCTGAGGAGTGTCTTCTGGGATGTGGTTATATTGGTGGGAGATTGAGGCCCTGCCTGTCCATTGAGGGATAGCAATTGAAACCAGTTTCAGGGCAGAGGAGCAAAGATTTCCGAGGCGTAGCCCAGAATCCCGGAAAGAGAAGGAAAGACCCCACGTCCTTTGCCCAAATCCTCCAGCCCGCTCCCTGTCTTCTGCCCCGGCGCCCACGCCCCGCGTACCTGCACTCGGGACTCTGTGAGCCCGATACGCAGTGCCAGCTCCTCGCGCATGAAGATGTCGGGGTAGTGAGTCTTGGCGAAGCTCCTCTCCAATTCGTTGAGCTGCGCGGGTGTGAAGCGCGTCCGGTGGCGCTTCTGCTTCTGTTGGCCCTGCTGCTGGCCGGCTTGGCTGGGGTTCGGGCCGCCCTGGGGCCCCGGCTGCTTGTCCGGGTCCTTTGCGCTCACCGCCAGCGAGGCCGGCGTGGAGCCCACAGTGGTGATGTCCTCCCCAGGCAGCAGAGTGGCTCCCTCGACTGGGTCGGAGTTGGGCGCTAGGTCCCCCGGATGGCCCCCGGGGTCGGAGCCCCCCACGCCCAGCCTACACTTCACCGCCTCCCGGTGGCCCAGAAGCTCGGCGGCATCTTTCATACCTGGGAAGGCAAGGAGATCGTAGTCACTACCTTCCTATTGATGCCAGGAGGGATTGTCTTCCCCGCGCGGTCCTCCTGCAGTCCCATCCCCGGCTCCCTCCGCGCCCATGTTCGCCCTACGGAGGAGACTCCCAAGATGCTCGTCTGGGTCTCCCAGGATTTGGACAGCCAGGCAGGGATCCCATCTCCCGGCCCTTTCCCCTCTTTCCGCAGCTGGCTCCTGAAGGCAGTGCATGCTTTCATCTGGCCCACAACGAAACACTCTCAGTCCCGGCAATGACACATGCCTCGGAGTCCCTTTTATGAACCATAACCTGGTGCCCCAGGAGCCTGAGAGCATATCCGAAAGGGAAAAAGGAAGGAAAGGAAAAGAACGAAAATTAAACAGTTCCTAGGTTGCTGCCCCACCTGCGCGCGCTTAGGCAGCCTGACAAACTCTACCTCCGGCCCTGAGCCGATTCCCTCTCACTTTCGGAAGATGAATAAGTCCCCAAGCCTTCCACCCCCCGAAATCAACCCAAATCAGCTCCGCCTCCCCCTCAAATCAGAGAAAGTGTTTGGAAAATGAAGTCACATCCATCACCAAAGATTCCCAAACCGGAAACTCAGTCAGCATTAAAGAAAGTCAAGTAAACTCTATAGACATAGCAGTGAATCAAACTTTAGGGGATTCAGCTTCTCTTTCCGGAAAAATAAAAGACGCATTCTTCTCAGCCATTGGCAATGCCGAGTCTTTTGCAAGCAACGATGCCTGCGAGGATGAATTTGGCTTTTCTCTTTTCTCAATGAGCACATTTAGCAAATTGCTTCAATTGCAGCAGCTTCTCCTTCATGCCAGATTTTTACAAATTCAACCACACTTAGACAAGGAGGGGAGAAAAAGGTAGTGGGGAAAGAGAAAAAGAGAAAGAAAAGAGGAGAAAGAAACCCCAAATCAAAGCAAACAGGAAGAAAAAAGAGAGAGAGAAAAACACCTCCAAAGAAATTATCACGGGGAGATCGCCTTTCAAAAAATAATAATAATAAGGGGGAGAGGGTAAGAGAAAAAAATGGGAAAAACAAAAAGTAACATTTCCCAACTCCTCTTTCAGATCTACATATTCCATAGATTTTTTTAAAAAGACGTTGTTAAATCAAATTAAACTTTAATGCAGCACAATTACTTTTAAAGAAATTAGTCCATTTAGGGCGCATTAAGGTAAAATAAGGAACAAATTGACAATTTCCTGCCCCGGCTTCTCCTGGCTGCCCGGGCGAGAGGCGCGCACTCACCTAGTCTGGCGTCCAGGAGGTCGGCGTGAGACAGCATCGCGCACCGCTCCAGGGCGAAAGCTGTTCCCCCCAAAATTTTAGCTGCTTTAAGTTATTTAAAATAGATATAAGCTATAAGCTATACGATATAGATATATATAGATCACCTAAATGAAAGAAAATTCGGTTTGTGGTTAAAAAGGGGGCTTCTTGCATTATAATGTCCTTTAGAGAGACGGGGAGGTGCTTAACAGTTGAATGAACCCGTGAGCAGCTCTGTGAGGGGACCAATCAGGAGGGCAGCCTGCAAATGTCAGAGCCCGGAGAGTCCCCCACTCCGCCCGCCCGCCCGCCCGCGCCCGCCCGGAGGAGGCGGCAGTGGCAGCCCCGGAGGCTCCAGCCCCGAGCAGCTGCTAAAGCAGCGGCGGCCGCCTCGGCCTCGCCCTGGGCTTCCAGGTCCGGCCTCCGTTAGTGTTTCCCTGTGATTTTTCCAGGAACGCCTTTCCTTCTTGGCCCGCCCTGCTCGCTCCAAAGGCGCAGCTCTGTCTCCTTGAGCTAGGATCTTCTAGAGGCAGAGGCAAGGCTGGGAACCGAGCAGGGCATGACTCCCGTGTGACCCGAGAGTCTCCCCAACCCGTGCGCTCTGGGCCACACTGGCCAGCCTCGGGCGGTTCTGCCCTACCTGTCTGGAACACAAGGGCACACCGTGGCCTCCAGACCGCGAGTAGACTTGGCTGCCACCCAGCAGGCCTGGGCCTAAGGTCCAGACGACTTAGCTGGAACCCGGGGCCTTTCCAGTCCCAGTCCCGCGGCAGGCCTAGAGCGCAAAATAGGAGTCGACTTCCCGGAGCTTCCAGGGACCGAGAGCTTTGTGGATTCGCGCACTCTACACCCTTTCCGCCCGACTCCCTCACCTTTGGAGGGTGCGCGCTAGCTTCCTTGCCCACAATCCGTTCTTTTGGTCAAAGTTGCTAAGTTCTGCAGGGCTCTCAACTGCACTTATGACTGTAAATAAAGTTAAATGCTCTTTATTTTCCTCTTGAATATGTTAAACTACTTGAACAATTTAAAGTGCTTTGCACAAGTGAAGCGAACCATTTCTAATGTTCTGATTTTTCAGAGCCAGCCAACAACAAAGTTTAGATTAGTAATATATTTCTAACCAGAGTAATTTTCAAGATCATTAGGCATTTATGTAATTAGTGCCAAATCTATAAGCTTTTATTACGATTATTAGAGTAAAATCAGTATAAATTTGTACTAATTTACTACTGTTTAGACTTGGCTGTCAAGCTCAGAGGTTCTTATTGTAAATGATAACTGAGGAAATTAAGTGCAAAATTCTGTACCATTTCTGATCTGCTCCTAAACAATCCGTTTCAATTGTATTTGTAGCAGAACATAATGCCCTTTTAAAGTTATTTGACTTGTATTTTTATTTGCAACACAAGAAAAATGCCCTCTGCCCAGGCACAATGAAAACTGATATTTACTACTCTCAACTTGATTAGCATTGATTTTTAATTCGAGAGTGATGCAATTAAGATTATTCATTTAGTGCAAATAAAGCTTCCACAAAAGGGTGGCCCTATGAAGTCTGTTTTAAATAATACAGAGCAAATGGCTTTTTTTGTTCGCTGTCCAATTGACTTACACAAAACATTGGAAATGCTGCCTGAGAGCAGATGCTAGAGGAATTGTGTGTGTGCGTGTGTGTGCGCGCGCGCGCGCCCTTAGCTATGTGTGTGACAGGGACGGAGCAAGGAGACAAAGGAGAAGGCAGTCAGAACTCTGGGGCAGTTTTGCTTCCACCTCCTTCTCTCCTGCAGCCTGTTTCCCTCCTCCCCTGCACACACACGTGCGCGCCCGCACACGTGCACACACACACACGTGTGAGTGCCGGACATCAGCCACGGCGGTTCCTTCCAAGCTGAGGAAACCATTTCCCCCGAAGCTCTGGGCCTGGCCGAACTTCAGTTGCCGCTGCAGCTGCCGCCGAGGCGGCCTCTGTGGGACTGTAGCGCCGGGATCGCGGGCTGCAGCCTGGCGGAGTCCGGGAGGCGGCGATGTATTTGGCAGCCGCAGCAAGCGCCTCGCGTACTTTCCAGAAAGGGTTTGCTTGGAAGGAAAAATATCCGGACCTAAAACAAGTAGATTTTCTTCAATAAAAGCTTTCCCTTCCCCAAACAAAACCCCAAATCTAGATGCTACAGCGCTGGGCGCACAAGGCAGAAGGCGGGATAAAGGCCGGGAAGAGGGCGGCGAGCACCCTGGACGTGGCTTTCGAGTGCGCACCTGGCTGCACGTTCCTGAGGACTCTAGGGGATTTGTGCCCACCTGGGTGGGGCTCGAGGGGTATCTAAGACCCGAATGCAAAGGCGCAGGTGCGGAAACCTGTAGGAGGGAAAGACAGGGGCCGGGACAGAGGCACCCCGTTTTTCCAAACAGGCAGTTCGGCGGTCCGCACTGCGGGGGCTCCACACCCTGTCTGGAGGGAGGGTGGAGAGGCCAAGAGAAGGGAAGAGAATGGCCCCAGTCCAGACCAGTATGCACACAAACGTTCGTGTCCTCATTCTACAGCCGCCCCCGGAACAACCACCAGCCGTGCGGCGTCCTCCCACACGCACAGCTCGTATATTCTGTTTTGTTGTATTTTTCAGGTCGATAAATAAATGTGTAATAGTTAATGTGAAGACACATCAGAGTAATAACAATGGGACGAAATCAAAGGATTATCCATCTCTGTTAGTAACCGCTGAATAACAATGTTGCGGCGTGATTGATAGCCCGCTTCATTTTATGACTTTTCTATTGGTCTTGATTTTTATAGCAGTATAAACAAACTAAATCATTTCTTCCAAGACTTCAGAGCATAAGCTGAGTGGGGGAGGGGGGGGCCGGTGGTAAATAAAGGAAAGAGAAAAAAAGAAGGAAATCTGAGAGTGGGAGGAGTAAGGACGGCGGTGTGGGGGCGTCGAAGTGGGGAGGGCACAAGCTGGAGCCCGGAGTCTGGAGCCTGCTGCCAACAGGCGTGGCGAGGAAAATGACAATAGTCTGGATGTAAAATGCTCGCCCCTGCGTCGACTTTCCTCTCGGTAGCGCCTTTTGGCCAACGTCTGAATCCACCTGGGCAGGGCCTGTGATGTATTTACCAGAGTTATTCCCCGTCATCTTCCCACGTTCCTGGGGCAGCCGGGAAAGTGCCGGTCAGGCCCATTGCTATTGATAATTTAAGGCATTTCCCACATGATCATGGGAACTGAAGTCCCTAACAAGGCTAGATTTTAGCGCAATGACCCCCAAATCTTCGGAATGACAATAATGTCTTTAGAAATCACTTCAAAGCAAAGTAAAAGGATTTTCTATGACGGATCCAGTGATTTTTCCTCAATAAATAGGTTTTAGATTGTTACACACACGTAGAAGTGGAACAAAGGGAACTACCAGAAAATATATTGGTTGCCCCTAATAAAATTTATTTAGACAGTTTACTTCTCATAAAAAATAGAGATTGAATTTTGTACAAGAGCCTGCCAAGGGGCGATGCACAGGGAAATCATTTTTTTCTTTCTTCTTTTCTCCCCTTCTCCTTTTTAACGAAGCACAAAGAGCATTTAAAGGCCAAGGAACCTGCTCTCACTCCTTCCGTGCTGCTCCCAAGCCCAGCCAGATAACTTTGTAGTTTTGAGAGAAGCTGGCTTTCTGGGAGATATAGTTTTAAATATATATATATATATATATATATATATATATATATATATATAAAACACTTGATGGCTGATTATGTAAACTATGAGAATGGCAAGTACAAAATCAGTGTCTTTTCTCCAGCTTTGTCACCCTGGTCCACAGCAAGATTTAGAAATATTGTATGACTGTATGGGTAGATGGGATGAGGTGAGAGACCCGGCTAGCAAGTATCTTAATGATGGATATATGCTGATGATTAGGTTTGTACTTCTGATCCCCCCAATTGTATTTCTGCATTTATTGTGAATCCTTTGCACAGAGAGATAGACAAAATAAAAATATACACTGGGTGCTCTTGAAGAACTGGGTACTATGCCCAGCACCCTAATTGCTTTTTGCACTTACAGAGACATTGGGTGTTTATTAAATGTAACTTTGGGTTGCCTGGGTTGTTTGTAAACTGCTCTCTTTTCTTTGCAGACAGTGGGCTGAAATATGGCGCGTTATTATTCACATTCCTGCTATTAAATGCTGAATTGTAACATTGTTCCCTTTAATGAGCAGCGCCTCCCTCAATAATTAACGATCTCACATTTTCCTATTTTCTTGCCTGATGAAAAGAATCAATTTTAATTCGAGGTAAATTACAGCCATGCTTTTGGGTATTATTTGCTTACAGAAAACAAATCAAGTGACTTGAACACTCCTGTTTACTTTTCTAGCTATGCAAAAACCCAAATGCAATGGTAAAGCAGATCTTGCTCCTCAGGCCTACTTTTGAACCTCAAAAAGAATAAAGGGTGCAGGCAAATGCTGGAGGGGAAAAAACCCAGGAAGCTCTCAAGTTCACTGCGTCTGAAACAATGGTTGACTACTTTTGCCCATCTCTTGCCTCAGGTACCAGAACCGACGCTCTCTCAGTCCCCACTCTCATCGCCCTACCCCCGTCCCGGATAAGTGTCAGTGGTTCACTTTAGAGTTTGGTACTGTTTAATGTATGGTTTATTGGGGAAGCGAGTGGAAAGAAGGAGATCTCAGAGGACAGCTAAGTCTCTGGGCAGGGGTGACAGGCACTTCCACACTTCTCTGCATGTTAAAACAAACAAACAAACAACCCCCTCTCGAGGTTCCCAGCAAAAGAGACGATAGCCAAAGAGACTTTGGGCTGAGTGCTCCTGTCCGGCCACGGCAAAAGCCCCCTCGGCTCGCCTTCTGGCGGTGGTTCTCTAGGGCTGAGTGAGCGCCTTTAACATCTCGCCAAAAGACTGCGCTCAGCTAAAACGTGCATTCTCTTCAGGCCTCCCTGGGCCGGGAGCGCAGGGACTACGGGCTGCTCTCAGCAAGGGCTGTCCCGTTGATGTCGCCGCGGGAGACTGTGGCCACATAAACTCCTTGCCCACAGGACCCCAGCTCCCCAACCTGGGAGCTAAAATCCAAGGGCCCACACTCCAGGCATATTTTTTTAAGCGCAGGGAGAGGGGACTGCGTGTGCGTGACGTGTGTACTTGGCGTGCGCGCTTGTGTGAGTCGTAAGTGTTCATTGCCTGCTCGCCCTAACCGCGGGGGTGTGCCGCTGGAGGCGGCGGAGTAGAAAACTCGCCCCCAAACAGTGTAATTTCCTATCCTTCCGGGAAGCCTGTGGCGATATACAGGAGCTCAAACTTTTTCTTTTCTGCAATAAACAGTTTCCCATACATTCGAGTTTGCAAACTACAACCATGTAGTCTACTTACATGACTCTTCGTGTGCGCTGGGGCTTGCTTATTTTTTAATCTTTGCCTTCTAACAACTGGCATCCGCGGCCCTCAAAGCAGAAAGCTCCCCGCAAAACAATGACAGATCGGCACCCGCCCCCATCCACCCCCGACTGCATATCTACTCTTTATTTGCCTCTAGCCCTGTAATTTTAATGGCCCCAATTAGCCACACGGAATATAATAAGTGACATAGAGATTTTGTTTGTATGTGTTAAGTTCGCTGCTTTTCTGATTTCTATTTACTCAGGATAAATAATCATATATCAGTTATTCAGTTAGGTGACAAGGCTAGTAATTGGAATAAAAAGAAAAACATCTCATCCTTATCTCTTTCTATAACTAGATATAGCGCTAATAAGACTGCATCAATCTTATCTAGCAAATAAATAAAACAGACAAACAAACAAATTCGTCTCCAACAAGTTAATGTGGTGTATCTGAGTGGAAAGTAGATATTTTCACGCAATCTGGAGATGAGGAGTGACTTTTAATAAAATCACAAGAAAAACAAATGTAATTCTGTAAGCCATTTCTTGGAGCCGCCGGCGCCCACCTCCTCCCCCTCCTCGCTTCCCTCCCGGCTCCATCGTCCCAGCCTTTTTCTTTCTTAAGCAGTTAGTCCCAGTTTAGGACTGACCCTGGGGTTGGGCTTCTCCAGCTACTTTACACCTGGGGTGGGTTGGGGTAGGGGGATGTCATTAAAAGGTAGTGAGCCTTCCTCAAACAGTATTTTCTCTTTCCCTGTCTTTTCCTCCTTCTCGTCCTGCCCTTGCTCTTCCTTTTGCTTCCCTCTTCCTCTTTGCTTTCACTCTTTTCTTTTCTTCCCCTTATTTTCTCTTCTCCCTTACTCTTTTTCTTTTCTCTTTTCTGCCTTTCCGTTTTCCTCCTCCTTTCCCCTCATCCTCTTTCCGTTCTCCCTCTCTTTGCCTCTGCCCTTTCACCTGCTCTTTTGCCTTTTCTTCCCCTTTCTCTTTCTCCTTCTCTCTATTCCCCTTCCTGTCTTTTTTCTTCTCCCTCACCTTACCTCTTTACCCTCCCTTCCCTTGCCCCTCCCTGCATCCCGAGTGCGGCTAATTCCAGGCGTCTATATTCACTCAATTAGAGAAATCTACAGAGAAGATCGATCTTCCATCTGCAGACATGCCAGCTTAACAAATTAGATTCTTGTTTCGTGCAGGTGATTTGGTGACAGTTGGGGAATTAGAAGTAATAAGTTGTTGTGTTTGAGCCCGGGCCCCCGCCACCCGCGCGCGCCCCTCCCCGCCCGCAGACCCCCGGCCGCGCCCGCCGCCCGGGCACCCCCCAGCGCACCCCCCACCCCAGACGGCCCGCGCCCGCGCCCGCCACCGCCGCATCCCCCGCCGTAATTAGTGCTGCTGCCCTCCATGTGGGCTCGATTAAACCGTGATTTAGCCGAAAGAAATATAATTATGGCTGCAAATAAAATAATCAGCATTGAAGAGCGATTTCCTTAATGAGATGGAGCGGTTGCACGTCACGGAGTAAAGGGGTCTCATTAAGAGGTGGTAATGAGGCTTGGGTGGATGGTGCAGTTACAAAATAGCCCAACTCCTTTGCAGGCCCGGTCCGCCCGCCTGCAGTGGCCGCCGCCCAGCCTTCCCGCCGTTAGGCTGTCCCGCGATCCCGGAGGGGCACCCGGACCTATGCTGCAGGGCCCCCAGGGGGCGCAGCGTCAGCCACCCGGCTTCTTCCCTCGGGCGGACCTCGCCAACTGACCTAGTGCGGACTGAGGCGGCTGCGCTAGGACAGCGGCTGGTGGGCTGCTCGGCAGCCCAGCGGCCCCGCCCGGCCCTGCCTGCTCAGCTTGGGGAGCTGAGTTTGTACAACTTTGAGGACATGGGTCTCTGGCCCAGTCGGAGTCAAAAGCCCCTGATTGAGGAGGGCACCGAAGGGCTGTCCAGGGAACCTCTGGATGCAGGTGGAAGCCCCCTTGGATGGCTGTGAGTTGGACTGGGAAAGGGACTGTCACGACAAACAGGTGTTCGTAGGCAGGGGACACCACCACGAGAGGCGTCCACACATGGAAAACGCTGCATCTTCACACCGGCTTCGAGTTCTGGCGTGGACGGCCTTGAGGGTCCTCATTGTCTCCACATTACTTTCCAAACTTCATTAAAGTATTGAAAAGGCAAAAACTGTTTAACCACCTCATACAAAAAGAATCTTGAATAAATAATTCCAAAGATTTTTTAAATGGGTAGCACTGGCCTTTCTGGGTTATTAGGTTTAGGATAGCCTATGAATTCCTTCTTGACATCAAGGTGTGTACACATGCGTGTTCCTAACGTCCCGATGTGGAGCTCCCTCAGTATTTATTTCTAATTAGATTGTTAACCCTCTCCTTGATTCAGTCTCATCATTTGGAACCATTCTTAGTTGGACAAGGAAACACATTACCCACACAAAGTGACTAATAAGGCAGCTGACACACGTTCCCTTTTTCATCCAATCAGTGTTTACTGAGCACCTACTATGTACTAGGTAGTGCGTTGGACACCCGGGAGGGAGAGGTAAACACAAGGGCAGATCCTTGGCCTAGTAGAACTTAGAGCCAACCACGTCCTGTCTTGAATTTTGTACCATGGAGGACCATGGCCATCAGGCATTTTGCAGCCAGTGGGAGGCATGCGTCAATCTGAAAAGTAACTGAGTTTAGTGTACTCTGATAATCCCACCTTTGAAGCCTTTTTCCCACCCAGGAATATGGGATACTGCAGAAGAAAGTAATTTCATATACGTTTTTATTGGTGAGAGTAGGGGAGGAGAGAGACAGAGAGAAATATCAATGTTGAAAGGAACATTTGATTGGTTGTGTCCCATGGGCACCCCAAGTGGGACCAAACCTGCAACCTCATGGGAATCGAACCAGCGTGGTGCACCACTCCAGCCAATAGAGCCACACCAGCCCCAGGAAGACAGTAGTTTGAAAAATTAACTTTCCTAGGTGTTAAGAGTTAATATAATATTCTTTATAGGATGTTCCCCATTTTTAAAAGATTTTATTTATTCATTTTTAGAAAGCAGAAAAGGGAGGGAGAAAGAAAGGGAGAGAAACGTCGATGTGAGAGAGAAACATGGCTTAGCTGCCTCTTCCATGCCCCCTGCCAGGACAGGGACAGGGTGCAACCGAGGATTTGCTGGACGCTGCCCAACAAACTGAACCAGACCAGCCACGACAGATATTCCCATTTTAAAAGAGGTGAGCAAGGAGAGGCATGTTGCCCAGATAAATGATTTTTCCATATCTTCCTGGTGGTAGTGTGAGGCTTGAGAGAGGAGGATTTGAGGTTAAATCACTATTATCCAAACTCCCTAATCAGCCTTACAACTCTGGTGGAAACTCTTACATTTAAAAGAAAATTTATCCTGGGAAGTCGAAGATGCCTTTGAGAATCTGATGAAAGCTATGGACCTCCTTCCATTAAAGTGCACATATTTGCAAACAATTTCAAGGGGTTCAGGCTTCCTGCAAGCCTTAGTTTATGAAAGAGTGGTATCTAGGTGAGACTTTAATATTTGTGATTAAGACTTTCAGAGAAGAAATAATGTAAATCTCCAGAGGTGTTCTACCAATAAATCTGAATCTAGGGGAGACCTGGGTCAAGAATCAAAAAACAAACTGTCAAACCAGTAAGTTCAAAGAAAACAACTGGTTAAAAGATGCATACAGTCTAACAAATTTAAAACAAATTCATATCTTTCATCTGATTCAAATATAGGTTGATATTAATCCAAATCTATATAAAAAATTTCCGTGTTTCAAAGAGTTGTCAAGAAACCTACTTTTTTGGTGGGCAGCTCTTGCCCCAAACATAGGCCCTGGGCAACTTGGCACTCTGGCTGGGGAGGGGGGCTCAGGGGGGGAGTTGGTGGGTTGGGGGCAGCCTCACATAATGGTATGTCATACATAGGAATAATTGCCCTGGATGGAGATGCAAGTGAATGTGATTAAAATTCACACGCTAGGACCACAGGGAGTGAAGAGTGATTAAAAGTCTGTCTTAAGCCCACTAAAGCCCCCAAATCCAGAGCTTAAGCTAATTCTCTATTCACTTCCCAAAGGCATTTTACACAGTGGAGCCTGAAACCAAGCAGCAGAGCTGCCTCCTCCACCCTCTGATGCTTTCTCAAGATGCTAACATATGGAACCAGAGAGTCTTTTCTGGGCAGGAGATAGTTCTTTCCTGGCTGCTTTAGAACAGGATTTATTCTTCTTATCTTTCTTAATTTTCGAGAGGCCCCCAAGTTACCCATTAGGAGGGATATTGACTTTTCCATGTATATTTTTTTCCTGGCATAATCTTTTCTTTTTTTTCACTCCCATGAAGCAGTGGCATTTGGGAGGGGAGTATTTATTAGTTAGAATACACACAGGGTGAGGCAAAAGTAGGTTGCAGTTGTGAGTACATGAAACACACAATTTATTCTGCATTATTTATCAATCATTGTATTATTTTCCATGTGAACAACTGTAAACCTACTTTTGCCCCACCCTGTATTAGGCTGCTGTAACACAGTTCCCAAATATAGTAGTTTAGAAAAGATGGAATTTACTTTCTTCTTCACATTCTAAGGTTGATGCAGCCACTCCAAAAGGTTGAGAACACAGCCTTCTTCATTGTTGATCTGTCCTCCTCAATATTTGGCTTCCGCCCTGCAGTCTGTGATGGCTGCCCCATCTGGAGACAGAGATGAAGAGGGAGGCTTGCTCTTTTCTTTTAAGGACATGGCTCAAAATTGCATCTATTGCTTCTTCTAACAAGGCATTGACTAAAACTTTGTCACTTGGCCATACCTATCTCAGTGGAGATCAAAGTCTCAAAGGGGACCGAGGATTGCAGTCTTTACCTGAACTGGTAAGAACATCAGAAAGGAGGCTCCATGGCTTTCCCGCTCTGGGAGGGGCATCACTGCTGTCTTTAACAGGGCCCTCATGCATGGTCGGGCCCTCATCCTCACGCTTCCCCTGCATTTCTATTGAAAGATTCATGTGTTGTGAGGGAAGGGGAGAAAACAAGTGGTAGCAGAGAGGCCATTTAGTAGTATAACACGGTAATCCAAGGGAGAGATGATGGTTGCTTGGCCCAGAGAGAGAGCAGTGAGGGAGCAATAAGTGGTCAAGATCTAGAAGTAAGAGGAAGAGCCTGGGACTTGCTTCTAGACGTGGGGTATGAGAGAGAAGGGTCGAGGATGACAGTATTCATTGTTCATCTATTCATGTAATGACTGTTCATTCATTCATTCATTTACCAAATTGTTATTGAGCACTGGTTGTGAGCCAAGCACTAGGCTGGGACCTGTGGATACCAAAGGGTATAGTCTTTCTTTCACAGTTGACAAAAAAAAATACAGACAGCAGAGAAGTAAATACAAGCATGATTGCATAATAAAAAGTAAGTGCCAGAGGCTACAAAATAGCAACCCAGAGGAAACTTACCTAGTCTAGGGGTCTGGGAAGTGACGCCTAAACTGAGACATGAAGGGTATATAGGACTTGGCCAGGAAATTGAGGTGAGCTGGGGGCAGAAGAGGAAGAATGTTCCTGTGAAGGAACTCTCTCCCCGTCCTAATTCTTCACATGGCTTCATACTGCCTACTTGGGTTAGCACATGAAAGCCTGGGCTATGAAGTCTGGAAACGTCAACTTAGTTCACGTTGTTTCTTTAAAGAGAAAGTGCTTTCTGAAATTCATTTCAAATTAATTCAACTCAATCAACAGTTGCAGGTTGTAGGCCAGGTTCCCAGCCCAAAGACAATAGCCCGTGATATCATTTAACAGAGAATGGATAATAAAACTGAAGTTGTTGAATTTTAGGAAGTGCAGAGGGGTTCTCTCTAAGGTCAGACTAAACCTCAAAGGATTTCAACCTAGAAAGACAGGCACTGAGGTGTGATGTGATCAAAATCTATATAATTCAGTAAGTTACAAGACAGTAAAATGGATTAGGAGACAATCCACAATCTTCAAGGCAAAGAAAAGGAAGGCTGTTATACAGGGAAATTAAACTACCTCCAAGAGGTGGTAAAAGTTCTCTATTTATTAGGATGAGGATTTAGGGGCTCTAAAAAGACAAACAAAACAGCAGCAAAAACCTACAGAGGCTTAAACAAGATAAAAGTTTGTTTCTCTCTCCTGTAAGATGTAAGAAAGCCAGGACTGTTATGGTAGGTCCATGGGATCAGGAACCCCGCCCCTTCATCTTATTCTGCCTGCTACGGTGTCCCCCTTGTCCATTTTGTTTAGGATGGCTCACCACCATGTCATATTCTAGCCAGCAGGGCGAAGGAGGAAGAGGAGAGTATCCTTTTTCCTCTAAGTAAATAAGCCAGAAGTTGTACTCATCACTTCTTCTTAATTCCATTGGCTAGAACCTGGCCAAATGATCACACCTAGTTACAAGGAAGGGTGGGAAACAGGGCCTTTGTATTGGACTGTCATGTTCCAGGAAATAACAAGGAGGCTTTGTTACTGAGAGAGAGAAGGAAGAACAGACACTGGGGGCCTCTATGAGTCTTGTTGTACTAAGGGGTTCCTTCCTTTTCTTACTCAGAACTTCCAAGGTTAGCAGGGGAAAGAGAATTTTCAGGAGTGTGCGTGAAGGAGGAGCGATTGTGAGACACCTCTGAACCAGTCTCACCTTCTTTTTTGAGTCCTCTCTTGAGTTCCTGCTTTCCCCCAGGCGGTGCTACCCCCTTAAATATTCTGGCTCAAGCAAAGATCAAAACCTCTCCCTGGGTTCCCTTAGCTAAGAGCTTTGAAAGAGTTTACTACAGATGTCAAGAGAACAAAGAAGAAATAAACACAGAAAATATGAGAAATGCATGAACTTCTTAGGTTACAAAGTCCAAGATATATATATTAACTCCCTTGCTCTTGTGCCACTGGTTTAGCACAACTTCTCTGGCACCTTGAACACAGCCCTCGTTCCCTGGTTCCCAGCTTGTCTCTGCATGGAGGATGCTTGTTTTAATATTCATTATTCAGGAACTACCTGCCATACTCCCCTTACGCTTGGGCAAGCAAGTGTCCTCAGCCTTGGACCCGTAGATGGTCCCATCCGGACCTTCTCCAGCCTTAGCGCACCCAGAGCCCACTTTGTTCCCTCTAGGCCCCCTGGAGCTCCAGAATTCCTGGCCCAGTAGTCCTGCTTCCGCTTCCAGGGCTTGTGTGGGCCTCTGCCCACATCGGTCCATCTGCAGCATGCACACCCCTAAGCCTGAGGGGCAGTTGTCTGTGATGGGTGTCATGAAGCTTGGACAAGCGGCCTAGGGTGACCACTTGTGTGGGGGGGAGACCCCTAGCTGCACTGGATGCAACTGGTTGGTAGGAAAAGAAGAAAGGACAAGCCAAGAGCTTGGGGGCTGGGACTCCAAAAACTATAAATTTGAATTTGACATTTTAAGTTGTTAGGAAGATATATTTGTCAAGGTAAAAAGATAGAACATATTTTAAGTAACAATTTGTTAGCTCAATTTATAGTTTTAAAATATTTAGGTGTATAGTATTTAGTCTTCCGTTTGCACTCACGCTCCAGGTCCTGCAAACGGTAGGGAAGGTCCCGGCTGACTTGCCCCATATTTTGTCCTCTTGAAAGTCACCCTGCGTGAGAGCTCTTTCCCGCAGCTCATCCTTCTAATTTCCAACTGGTAGGAGGCCACTGCCGACACGCACACACGCCAGCCTCTTGCTGTCCCTCAGATTCGCCATCCTCATTCCAGCTCAGGGCCTCGGTGCCTTACCGTCTGTTTCTTTTTCCTGAAACACACTCCTCTGGGCCTTCTACCTGGTTAGATCTCTCGCTTCATTCCGGTCTCTGCTCAAATGTTATCTCGAGAGAGAGGCCTTCCCTAAATTCCCTCTCCAAGCCGAAAAAATGTTCCCCCAAAGAGTCACCTATGTCCATCATTTTTTAACCGTTATCCCTTACCCTGCTTTATTTTTTCAGCATAGCACTGATGGCTCCCCGAAAGTGTGCCACGGGCATATTTGTTTATTACCTCTTTCCCTGAGTAGAATACCAACTCTGTGAAAGCTGAAAATGTTTCTTCTTACCTCAGTATCCCTAGAGTCCTGAACAGTGCTTGATACATAATAATGTTCAAAAAAGTTTTTGTTGAATGAATGGAGGGAAGACTCAATGAATGGCCTAGCTGTTCAATAGCAGCTGGGAATCAGATCTGCCCATGGAGACTATGCTTGTTAAGCAATCTGAATTGTGAAGGAGAGTTTATTACTATTGGAATGTATGCCTCCCGTTCAGGATGGGGCTGACCTGGCCAGCTTTGTGTCGAGTAGCCCAGACCGAGAGCGCACAGTTGTCTCGTGGAAAAGTGTGAAGATGGCCCTGTTGTTGACGCGCCCAGCGTAGCCTTTGCAAGTGACACCGGGCTTTCCCTCTCCAGCTCTGTGCTCAAGCTTCAGCCCTGGAAAGTGAGCCCAGGGCAGGGATTGCCACGTGATTCACTGGTGGTGAGGGACTCAGCATTTGAGCAGGGGACTGGGCTAAAATTTGATGTAGACAGAACAGAGCGTGCTGATGTGAATGGCATCCTGTGCCATTCGAATCAGACCAGTCCTTAAGGATTAGTACCTAGCATTTCCTTTTTTGTTTTTTGGCCTCATAGAGGCTAGTACAGTAACTCTAGCTAAAAGAACCCCTCCTTGCAGAGCCCCTACACTCATAGTACCCCACCTCATGAGGTTGAGGTGATAGTAAGCTTCATGCAGAGCAGAAACACAGGAAGTGCTATTTCAGTGAGATCTATGGCAGTGTTTGTTATTTGCGCTTTTAATTCTCATTCATTCATGTACAAATCTCCCATGTTCTTGCTAAAAGTTATATTACTGACCACAGTGATTCTGGAAACAACAGGATTGGCCCCTGGAGCTCTGTTCTAATCAGGGGTGGAGATTTGGGGGTGTCCACAAAGGGGTGACGTTCTGACCAGGCCTGGTACTGCAGGTAGCCACTAATGCAGCTCCTGCAGATCTCTAAGCGTCTAAGCAGCAGGAGTGCCCTGCTGTGCCAGGCAGGTGCCCCAAACCTTCGCAGAGCCACTTGCTCCTCATGTGGCAGGTAAGTGTCACATAGGCAGCCCTCTGAGATTCTCATGGTTATGCTTTCAGCTTGGGCCCTGTAGCTAAAGAGGTAAATTGAAAATATTGATCATCTCATCAGCCCCCCATTAAGTTGTTCTTTTTCTCCTTCTGAAATTTGGAGTAGTGCTTGGGATAGATTGAGGAACAGCCACCCCACATACCAACTGCACTTGGGTACTCAGGCCACTTCCAGGTTTCCATATGGTCAGCTTGAGGCTGGGGAATCTTGATTCTAATAATTTGTTGTCAGTGTTCTTTATCACCTACGCAAGGTCACCACATTTAGCTCCTTCGTGCGAAGGGATGTCGCAAAGTGGACTGACCAGTGAGTGAAAGGGGTCCCATGAGCCCTAAGTGATCTGGGCTGTCAAAGCTCCAAGTTCTCCATCTTCCTGAGAAGCAATAGGCTCTGGAGAAAGGGAAAGTTGTTCATCTCAAGAAAAGACTGGGGACCTAATTTTAGAAGAGAAAAAAGGAAGGTGGTGGTAGAATAATGGAGTAACCAGCACCAAACCTTTCAGGCCATGTCTTGGCAGAATACCATGTCTGCTCCTTTGTTTACAGAATTCTGAGCCAGGTGTCAAATAGTCACAAAACTTTAATCCCCATTGCTTTTCAAAAATAAGTACACACACACAGCTCCTCCTCACCCTAGCCTACAAGCACCATTGCCTATCTCCCTACCCCACTTTGGCCTCATAAAAATCATAAAAAAAATACCCCTCATCGCTGCCGCCCCCCCCACCCCCACCCCGTTGACATGCACACAGCAATTCAAGGCCTTTCCACATGCTGTTCTCTTTCCCCTGGATGTTTTTCATTCTTCACATAGCTGGCTTCTTCTCAGCTCTCCAGATCTCAGTTTAAATCTCACCTCCCAGGCAAAATTGTTCTTACTCTTCTAGATAGGCCCTGTGCTAACCTTCCATCCCAGCACCCTGTTAATGCCCTCTCCCAGTGTTAATAACTGAGTTTCTTAAGCAAGTGCCTGTTTATTTATTTGTTTATTGTCTGTCTCTGCCACGACAAGGGGAACTCCCTAAGGCAGAGACCTGTTTTGTGCTCAGAACCCAATGGGCGCTCAGTAAGTATTGCCCAGTTGCTCAAGCCAAAACAATTGAAGTCATCTTCAAACCTTCCATTTTTATTACACCCACATCCAATGCAGTGGCAAACATTCTTGGTTCTACTTTCAAATATAACCCCAAATATGCCCATTTCTTGCCGCCCTCACTGCCACAGGTGCAACCGCCACCATCTGGCATCTCGAATAAGCTCCTATCTCCTCCTCCTCAACCTCCGCCCCAGTTGCCTTCAGGTTACTCTCCAGCAGCAGAGTCAGAACGAAGGGCTGGTCAGGTCACACTTCCGCCCTAAACCTATGTCTTTCCTTGACTTACGAGGCCCACGTGACCAAGTGACTGTTCCCTTTTGGACCATTTACACCTTCCTCCTCCCACTTTGCTCTAGACGCACTGGCCTCCTTCCCGCTGCTCCAAATCCCAGACAGCCCCTCCGGGGGCCTTCACATTGACTTTTCTTTCGGTCGGAAATGCTTTCTTTTTCCTGTGTTCCCGTAGTGCGCCCCCCGCCCCGCCCCCCGCTCCACCCAGCCCTTTGCCTTCCCCTACACAGTGCCGCGCATGTGGGATCCCGCCTGCTCTGCACAGGCTACTCCCTAAAAATGTTCTTTTTAATTTTAAATGTGTTAAATGTCTTCCAGTATGTCTCTAAATGATACAAATACATTATAAGCACGTTTATACTGCATTTTTTGGTATTTTTAAAATTTAATTTTGTGAATAATGATGTAGTTCAGAATTCTAAAATGAGACAGAAAGGGAGAAAAAGAGTCTCCCTTTTGCTCCTGTCCCAGAGCCACCCAGCTCCTCTCCCACCAATGACAAAAATTACTGGGCTTTTTGTGTATGCTCCCTGATAAAGTTTAAGCATACGAACAAATATTAATATGTGTGTGCCTCTTCAGGCTTATCATTTTTAAACCTTTTTATACTTGTACACTATGTATGTATGTATGTGTGTGTATCATCTATCTAATCTTTTTATATGCTTTTTAATCAAATGGCAGTACACTTACATATACTATCTCATGCCTTGTTTCTTTTTTTTTTCTTACTTAACAGCACAATTTAAATAGCTTTCTATATCAGTATGTAAAGAGTGTTCTCATCGTTTTCTGCAGCTACAAGTATTCCCTTGCATGGATGTCTCATAATTTAATTCATCCCCTATTGATGAACATTTAGATTATTTCTAATCTTTTGCCATTAAAAATAATGCTGCATCGTTTTACACACATGTAAATATATCTGTAGACCAAATTCTTAGAGGTGGAAGGCAGCACTGGGACAAAGTGTTTGTAGCAAATTGTCATCCATTGAAGTTGTGCCAATTTATACTTATACATAAGAATGCTTGTTTCCCATACCCTGTGTGTCCCATACTCCTGGATCTCTGCGTAGTTTTAGTATGCATTTCTATTATTACCTGTGGATTGAGATTTTTTTATGTTTAAGGACCACTAGTATTTCATTTTCTGTTCTTTTTTTCTATTTGGTTGTTGATCTTACTGATTTTCTGAAATCTATGAGGCCTGTCCAGAAAAAGTCCAGCCATTGTTAATACAATGAGAATGGCTTGGGCGACATTGATGTAGCCTGGCAGCCAAAAAGAGTGGACTGGAATGCACATGTGTGAACAATGATGATTTCATTGTACTAGTCAGTGGGGGTGGTAGATGCCATTGCGTGAGCATGTGTACTGTGTGGCCGTTGCATTCAAAGTGACTGAGCAAGTAGAACAATGAATCTGCATCAAATTTTGCATGAAGCTTAAACATTCCTCCATGGAAACTATTCAGATGACTCAGAAGGCTGCAGCTATGGGCAACTGGTGATTGGCAGTTTCATCACGACAACACTCCCGCTCATGCATCACATCTTGTGTAGAGTTTTTTTGGTGAAACATCAAATCACCTAGGTGAGTCAGCCCCCCTATATCCCAGATTTGGCACCCTGCAAGTTTTGGCTTTTCTCAAAACTAAAATCACCTTTGAAAGGGAAGAGATTTCAGACCATGGATGAGGTTCAGGGAAATATGACGGGGCAGCTGATAGCAATTGGGAGAACTGTGTGGGGTCCCAAGGTGCCTAGTTTGAAGGGGACTGAAGCAACATTGTTCTATGTACAATGCTTCTGGTATCTTGTATCTTCTTCAATAAATACCTCTACTTCTTGTATTACATGGTGGGATATCTTTGTATATACATTAAGAAAGTAACACTTTGTACATGAGTTACAATCTTTTTTCAGTTTAATCTTTGTCTTTTGATTTTATGATACTATGTAGTCTGATTTATCAATCTTTTTTCCTATGGCTTCTGAGTCTCCCATGGTTTCTTCATTTTAAAAGTTAAGTCTTGAATTTAGTTGGAGATCCTGAGTAAGATATGAGTGCAAACACAACTTTGCTTTTCTTTATCTCACATTGTCGTGGAATTCTTTATCTCCACAGCCCAATGTGATAGCTGCAATGATATCACATAGGTATGTGTTCACTTGGTTTTTATTTATCACAAGCTCATCAACGGCACTAGGGCAAGGACCTTGGTCATTTTTGTTTTCACTGTATCCCTAGCAAGTTTTGGGGACATAGTAGATGCTCAACAAGTATTCGGAGGATAAGTGGGTGTATCATAGAGCTACAATCACAACAACGCATCATGAGAAAACACCTCAAAACTCAGAGGCAAGTAACAAGCTTCTACTGCTCTGTTACACAGTAATAATCCTGATATGTGGATTCTTCCTCCCAGGGATCCTGAGTTAATAGGTCTGGGATGCAACCTCGGCATCTGAATTGTGTGTGTGTGGGTGTGCATAAACTCCCTAGGAGACTTTTATGTGCAACAATGTTCTTAATATTCTAATGTATTATATCAAAAGTTTGAGTTGTGTGATTATGATGCTATTATCTGAAGCATGGTAATGAGGAAACCAAGGGATTTGGAAAGTAAAGTAGAACTTAATGTTTACAAAGAACAAAAAGTTGAAAGTTTTGTAACTGCACAGGGATTTAATCAACACAAGCAGTCAGACTGTAGAGCTCAGGTTCCAGTGTGAATAATAATACTGCAGCTTATCTCATGGAGAGAGGATTCCTTGTTAGTGATTCGAAGCTCCGAAATATTAAGGACTTATAGAAACGTCATGTCCAAGTGATACATATTGTTAAATATCTTGAGGAGGAAATTGGCATTTACTCTTGTTATGAGATTCAGGACAGCCCTGTGGCGTTAGCCCAAGACCACCTGGAGCATTGTCATCCTTTTCTTTCTTAGGAGCTGTAAAGAAAACTAAAAGAGGATGATGACTTACCTATTGTTCTTTGGCAAGGTGTTGCCAAGATCCCTGGACTTCTCCCTCAAAGACAGGCTATATTAACAAATTCCTTGCCTAAAGCTTCTTTGTTTAGAAGCCTTGCTTGATTGATCTTCTGATATATTGCTCCATATACAAACTGGGGAGAAACTTCTCTTTGTAACTCAGGTAAAGGGAAAGACATTTCTATGAGTGGATGTCACCATAAGGTCACAATTTCAACACCAGGGAAGATAAGAAATCAGAATTCTCCTTCCTCGCCTTTGGAACAGCCACTTGGTAGCCATCCAGGGGCTTGGCCAACCCCTGGAGTCCAATACTATTTATGTTGAAGAGGAGATAATACAGTCTATTACCTGACATAGAGATTTATCAGTAAAGGGAGAGAGAAACCCTTTGACTAGCGCCTTTCCTTTGGGTCCTGCCACGGCCTCATTGTGATCAGAAGAATCAAAGTGCTGTCTAGCCAGAGAAGGAGTCATTGCTAATCATAGCAAGCTCTAAAATAACTGTGTGTTTTGAGTGGCATCTAGCACTCAACAGGCACTTAATAAATATTCGCTAATAACATTAGGCCACTCAGCACCAAGCAGGAATATAAGGCCATTTTTTGTTGTTGTTTTATACTTGAGTAATTGATAAAAAAAATAATTGCAAAGCTTTAAATGTTTAGCTGTGATTAGCTAACACCATCACCTTGAAGCCCTTCCCACTTTGATAAGCTCATTCCCATGAAAATACTCAGAACCTGAGGAACAGCAGGGAAAGAAGCCAATAAAAGCAGCTCAAAGAGTTTTACATTATCTCCATAAGCTATCTAATCTAGCCATTTTGAATGATCTATGTAAATTAATTACACTTTTTAATTGGGTGGTCTTTAGCTTGCATATTGAAGTTTACCACTAATTACTGCGAGGCAGGAGGTCAGTTGATTGGTATGGGAAACAAGAGGCCTTTATTTCATTGAACTGAAACACAGAACGGTTAATGCTTAGGGGGGAAAGCTGTAGAATTTACGCCAGTTCTCAAAACTCAAACTCTGCAGCTCTTGTTTGGTTTTTTATTTGTTTGTTTGTTTGTTTTTCCCCTGACTCAAATCCCCTTTTATGGCTCACTGAGGGATTTTCTGTATAAATATTGGAATGACTTCTAAACACCCACTGACTCAAAACTGTTGTAATATAGCAGCTCGGAAGCCTAAATTTTGCATCTCTAATGCTTGAGGGAGAAAAACCCACCCTTTTGATATTAGTCACATTAAATATGATTTAATTGCCAGTGCAGCTGTTTCCAGATGTGACTTTATTTTATTTCTGCCAGCCAGCCAGTCTGCAATTTTCATTAACTTCATCATTTAAAAAAACAACAATACCAACAACAAATCCCACAAAAGCTAAAGCTATACTTTATGCCAAACAGAACAAAGTATTCTTTAATCAAAAAGACATAGTGGTCATTGTAGTGAACAGACTGCATTTAATGTCTTTAAAATATTTCTGAAGGACATTTTATGGCTCTTTCCCTGATCTAATCTTGTGTCATGCACCAGGATCCCCAATTTCCATTCTTTTTCCACATTTTAGTGACCCATGCTGTCCCATAGTGGGTCAGTGGGTGGGAACTTACGCAAGAAGCGTTTCCTGATTTAATGTAATCATTAGAAAAATCAGGATTGCTAATTAAAAACCACAGAGTGAATAAAAAGTCTTGCTTGACCCAGAGGAATTCTCCGATCTGCCACCCAGAGGGATCCTTCTTTTCATGCCAGCACACACACATCATCACAGTCCTGGGGGTTCAGGTCCTCTCCTGCTACTCTTGGTCTCTCTTGGGCCAAGGGCTACGCTTCTGTGAGACGCGGGTGAGGCACAGCATAGGTCTGGTGTAGCTGCTGGAGAAAGCCACCAAGGGCCCAGGCTCCACGTCACTTCCACCAGCCTTTGCCTGTGGCTTTGTCCGTAGGGTAATAAGACAACGGATCCACCTGCCTGCAGGCATTAAGTCCAAGCCCCAGACAGGAAGCAGAAGGTGAAACGACAGACGGCACACTTTACACCCACAGCACCCACCCACCCACCCGCCCCCAAAAGCCAGAGCTTATTATTCTGGTCTCTCCAACCAGCTTTGCATTTTTAAATCATTTCAGACAGGGAAGGGTAATCGGAAGGTCACCAGCTTGGACGCTGGGAGGCCTGTGCTACTGGCCTGGCTCTCTGCACAAAGAGCTAGGTGACTGCGGTCGGCCCCCACTCCCCTCACCTGTGAAGTAAGGAATCATTTGCACCCATGCTCTCCAGTTCTTCCACCTCCCGGAACTCCCAAGACTGCCAGCGCTGGAGCTTTTCATAACATTCGATGCATCGTGTCTTTATCTACACAGATGGAAAGCTCTTAGAAGGCAGGAATCAGATTTTATTCTCTTTCTTGACCCCCAGCACCTGAAGACTGGACGTTGTAAAGGTGCAGCAAATAATTTGTTGAACCAATGGAACTAAAATCTAGACTGTGAAGTATTACGTTTTTATTAACAAGAAAAGGAGTAGTAGCAGCAGCAGCAAACTTTTTTTTGAGCACATGCTATAAGCTAGACATTGTGCTAAATGTCAATACTTCATGTGGTTTGTCTCATTTTACCGAAGGAGACAAGCTCATAGTTCCTTTTTCCCCCTGTGGCAACCCCTGCTAAATATAATCCATTCACTTGTGGATTTGTCCTTACCAGTAGAACCTCGGTTTTGCTTGAGGAGGCAATGTAAGTGTTAGAAACAATGACCTCCCCCAGATCCCCTTGCTTCTTGGGGTAAACTGTGAGACCCGGTCCTGGCCAATTAGATATAAGTAGAAATCTTTTGGGTAGAACTTCCAGAAAAGCTTTTCTTTCTTAAATGAAAAGGGGAAATGTCAGTTAAAGCGTGCCGTCTGTCGTTTCACCTTCTCCTGCTGCCTGCCTGGGGTTTGGACTTAATGCCTGCAGGTAGGTGGATCCGTTGTCTTATTACCCTACGGACAAAGCCACAGGCAAAGGCTGGTGGAAGTGACGTGGAGCCTGGGCCCTTGGTGGCTTTCTCCAGCAGCTACACCAGACCTATGCTGTGCCTCCAGGCTTCTGTTTATATAAGAAAGCTACACTTCCTAGTAAATTCTCTGTTGCCTACACTCCATCCTTGGTGACACTGCAGTGGATGTTTTCCCAAAATGGAGTGCTCCCGACCTTGGTTTTCATAAGCTCTGGCCTACCCATCCTCCTTCCACCAAGAGCCATGTCATTCTGGCCTCCTTGCCTGCTTCTCCGTGTCGCTCTACTTCTACTTTTGTTTGATTGCTTCTTTTTTAACTATATTTTCTTATTTCTGTATTTTTGATGCTCTCACATCTGGGACCTCCGTGACTAGGGGGAGACTGCTCTTCCCAGGGCTAGTCAATTCTTAGAAACAGCACACAACTCACCAGGAGGTGTGCCTTTCAAACGCAAATGAACTAATCCAGAGCCCTTACTCTGACCTTCCTCCTTTTTCTAGCTTTTACATTCCAGGAAGGAGTATTCCTCTACCCTCATTACCCCACGCCCAGGTTTTGGACGGCTGTGGACCACTCCTATAGCCTCACACCCTCAGAAATATTTATATTATTCAGTCCTAAGCCTACGTAGCTGCTTACCCTGCCTCACCCATTCCTGCCCACAAGAACCACAATAAAGTCTGGTACTCACTCTTTCCCCTCACTCCTTCTGCCTCCTCAGTGACTCTGGTACGTCCCTATGTGGCCCTACATGCTGTGACATGTTCCTTCTTCAGAATTGTGAGTAATAAGCTATCTCATCGATGGCAACTGTCTCCTGTCCTGTTGACCTCTCCATACCCGAATAAAACCCAAATCCCAGGTACATTTGAAATAACTTCTGGGAGCTTCACGCTACCTTGTTTGTCCATCCTCCCACACCACATGTCAAGGTATACATGGCTCAGACAGGCAAAAGGTTCTGCTCGTATTGCATTTGCTGTTCTTATTCTGTCTTCAATACTGCACTTGGTCTCCACTGTTGACACGTATTATAAGCCCTTTAACCAGGAGGAATTATTGCCTCTCTTGACAGATTTAAAGTTTTTCCTTGGCCCTGGCTGGTGTGGCTTAGTTGGTTGGAGTGCGTTCTTGTAAACCGAAAGGTCAAGGGTTTGATTCCCCGTTGGAATTTATGCCTGGGTTGTGGTTTTGTCTCTGGATGGGACACGTACGAGAGGCAACCAACTGATGTTTCTCTCTAACATCAATGTTTCTCTCCCTCACTTTCTTACTCTCTAAATTCAATAAGCATGTCCTCAGGTGAGGATAAAAAAAAAAAAGGCATATAAAGTTTTTCCTTTGCAAAAGATCTCTACACGTCTCTACAATGTTAGACACTTAGGGATCTTATAATACAAACTAGCAAACAGTGAAAACTAATAGGTTGGGCATGTGATTTCTTAGAATGTTAAAGCTGAATGGGACCTTCAGGGGTCATCTAGAGATCAAGACTCTCCTCTACTTTAAGATCTCCTGTGACCTAGAAAGGTAAAAAGACTTATCCCTCAGCACACGGGGAACCACTAACATTCAAAAGGATAGGAAATTTACATGAGTGACTTTTTTCCTCTGTTGAGTACTTAGTACATACAAAGTCACATGTACACACTGGGAAGAGAGTGGGGTATGAGGTGGACTAAGAGATAAATCTGACCTTGGCCCTGCCCTCTCTAGGAGGAGAAAATAAAAAGTAGTAAATAACTACAACTCAGGGTACAAATAGGGCTTCCAAGTAGAGACGAGGAAAGTGACTACATGTGTTGATCTCCTGTTTTTACTAAAACCCCTTTAAGAAAATGCTACACAAATAAACATGCATTAACCTGTAAGGACAAGAACAGGATGAGAGATAACAATAGATGAAAGATTTAAATGGTTTCTAAATATCAAAAGTAGAACAGTAGTAACTGACTTAGCAGAACGGAGGATATTATTGTACCACCCAGGGGAGAAGTGAGGCTCTTTGCCCTGCAGAGTGATGTAGGAGCTCAGGGTCGGTGAATCACATCCTCTTTCTCACCACAGCCCTCAGTGGGGTCACAGCTTCTAGTTTGCCAAGAAAGGAAAGATTTAGTCTCTAGAGAAACTGAACCTGAGATGATTGGATTTGGAAACATATCAGAGAGGCCTGGGATGAATAGGTCCTAAAAAAATTGTGGAGTTAGTGGAATGTGAACACTTAGGATTCTTCTCTGGATAAATATCAGTAAAATAGTACTGGAGAAAAAACCTCCACAAATTAACACTCGGTGGTGGGGGTAGTGATACATGTGTCTTTCAAAGGAAGTTCAGTTCTGGCTGGGTGGCTCAGCTGTTTGGAGCGTTGTCCCATACACCAAAACGTTGTAGGTTCGATGCCCATGGCATATACCTAGGTTGCCAGTTCAATCCCCAGTTGGGGAGTGTACAGGAGAAAACTGGTCAATGTTTCTCTCTTACTCTAAAATCAATAAACAATCCTTGGTTGAGGATTAGAAGAAAAAAGTTCGGCTTTCTACCTCATCAACCTGCAGTAGAGGCTACCAGCCAATAGGCCAACGCACGCAGACTTTCTAGGCAGCTTTTCGGTGCCTCTCGATTGTGAATGGATAGCCAAGAAGCATTAGATGCTTGAGGAAAGCCTCTAAGGTGAAAGATAGAGACCAAGTAAAGAAAATAAAGATTTTAGGAAACTGGAACAGTACAGGCAGCAGAATAAAATGTCAAGAGAACTAGAGCTACAATTTCAGAAAGATGAGGAAATATTGCATTCATAAAGCAAGTGAAATATGCCACGCAAAAGGAAGGCTAAGAGATCAACAAAATGTTCTTGGAAATTAAAAAGATGACAGCTGAAATTTTTAAAAAAATGAGTAGATGGATTGGGATGTGCAATTGATGAGACATCCTTGAAAATCAAATAAAGATGTAAAAAGTAGAACAGAGAAGATAATACATGTTAGAGCAGTACTATCCAATAGGAATATAGTATAAGCCACATCTGCAATTTTAATTTTTCTAGTGGCCACATTTAAAAAGTAAGAATAAATAGGCAAAATTAAGTTTAGTAATGTATTCTATTTAGCCCAATAAATCTAAGATACTAGTATTTCAACATATAATGAATATAAAATATTAATGAAATATTTTACGATCTTGTTTTTCATACTAAGTCTTATAGCACACCCCAATTTGGACAATACACATTTCAAGTTCTTGGTAGCCACAGGTGGCTAGGGGCTATCATACTGAACAACACAGATATAGAAGATCAATCCAGAACATCCCATATCTGAAGAATGAGAGTTCCGGGAAGAACAAAAAAGAGGAAGACAGAGGATTCTGGCAACAGAGGGCTCAACACAAGAGCAAGGCAGGAGGACAGGTATGAGGCAGGGAGCTGAGGGTTCCCAGTGGAGCCGGCGGATGGAGCCTTTAGGAGGGAAGGCCCCATATGAAAAAACAAACATAACGCATTTACAAGTTTGAAAAAATTCACTCGCCAGTCGTTAGACAGGTTTATCAAAGCACTTGAAAAACGTTAGAGATGGATTTATAAAAATCAAACAAAAAATACTGAGGCTATTATTAGCTACAAGAACAATAAATAATCGTGGGGGAAAATTAAATATATAATCAAAGTACATTCATTGGCTTAAGAGAACTAAACCACCAGCTATCATTATGGAAAGTCAATAAATGCATTTTGAGAGACTAAGAATAAAGCTACATAAGCCTATTGCTTAGAAATGTGGAGGTAGACCTGGCTGGTGTGGCTCAGTGGATTGAGCACCAGCCTGCAACCTAAGAGGTCACTGATTCGATTCCCAGTCGGGGCACATGCCTGGGTCATGGGCCAGGTCCCCATTCAGGGGTGAGCAAGAGGCAATCACACATTGATGTTTCTCTCCCTCTATTTCTCCCTCCCTTCTCCTCTAAAAATAAATAAAATCTTTTAAAAACATGAAGCTAAAAACTGAAGCAGAAGAATCAGCTAAACCTACTTCTGGGGAGTGAGACAGGGAGGATGGTAGGAATCTGCTGTGTTTTGTAACATTTTAATATTATTTTATTTGTAGAAATTCTGTTCATGTACTATTAAAAATAATTACATATATGTATATATAATATATAAAATAATAATGTTAATACAGATAAAGTGCAAAGAGAGTTGAGAGGAGAGTATATACTTCCAGAAGGAGAGTTGAGAAGGCTTCTTAGAAGTTGGGTTTTCTCTCCTCCTTGAAAGATTGTTACAGAGTCCAGTGTGATAATACTACCTTCTTTTTATCCCCAAGAATGGGGAGGTGTTTAAATAAATAAACAAAATATATCGATCGGTTAGGGAAACTGACATACAGAGAAGTTATAACCAGTGGTTCTCAAAGTATGGTCTGTGGACCAGCACCTTCAGCAATATCTGGGGACTTGTTAAAAGTTAGAACTTGGTAGGAGAGAGGCATAGGTAAACATGGCTTGTTTCCTTGCACAACCACAGTAAAAATTACAACTAGACTACAAAATAAATATCACCTAGAATCATCAGAAAACCAAGCTGCATGGAAGTCTGACAACCAAGGAATTAAAGAAGCCACATTCATCCATATGGTTAGAAGGTGCAGAGACATGGAAAGGTGCAGAGAGGCATGGAGATGTGGAATGAGTGGTTCAACACCCATATGTGGTGGATAAAAATTGGGAAGGATACCTTGGGAGCTAGGGATTCCAGACCCACACCAAACCACCCAGCCCAGGGTTCCAACATCAGGAAAATAATTCCCCATCACTTCTGGCTGTAAAAACCAGTGGGGGTTGGGGTGGCATAAGAAAATACAGAATTATCAGAAGTCACTTCTTAAAGGGCCCACAATGGATTTAGGACTTATGCAGACTCACTCTCTTTGGGCTTCAGCACCAGGACAGCAGCTGGAAGGGCACTGGTGGCATATGGGGAGAAATTGAAGTGACTGCCCAAAGTACAAGGGCCAGGAGATAACTTCCTCCTGGACAAAAGTGCAGAGGCCAGGCAGTGGCATTGTCCCCTCTCTGAGCCCTCCCGCACACAGAGCCACAGAGTGGCAACATAAGTTGCCCACCCCTGTCAATTATCTAAGGTTCTGCCCTATCCAACTTACTAGTGTGCTTTTCTACAATAGGACATATAACTAAGACAGAGGGTCAAAGCAACTCTACCTAATACACAGAAACAAACACAGAGAGGCTGCCAAAATGAGGAGACAAAGAAATATGAGAGAACAGATTAAAACTCCAGAGAAGAACTAAACCAAATGGAGATAAGCAATCTATCAGATGGAAAGTTCAAAACACTGGTTATTAGGATGCTCAAGGAACTCACTGGATTCTTCAACAGCATAAAAAAGACCCAGGAATAAAAGCAGTTTACACTAAATGAAATAAATAAAAATTTACAGGGAACCAACAATGGTGGAAATGACTCTGAGAATCAGATCATTGATTTGGAACATCAGAAAGAAAAAAAAAATCAGAAGAGCAAGAAGGAAAAAGAATCCCAAAAAACAAGGATAGGCTAAGGAGCCTCTGGGACATCTTCGAACTAATGTCTGAACCATAGGGGTGCTAGAAGGAGAAGAGAATGCAAGAAATTGAAAACTTATTTAAAAAAATGAAAGAAAACTTCCTTAATTTGGTAAAAGAAATAGACATACAAGTCCAGGACGTACAGAGAGTCCCAAACAAGATGGACCCGAAGAGGACCACACCAAGACACAACATAATTAAAATGCCAAAGGTTAAAGATAAAGAGAGTATCTCACAACCAGTAAGAGAAAAGCAGAGAGTTACCTACAAAGGGATTCCCATAAGACTGTCAGCTAACTTCTCAAAAGAAACCTTACAGGTAAGAAGGAACTGGAAAGAAGTATTCAAAGTCATGGAGAACAAGGACCTACAACCAACATTACTCTACCCAGCAAAGCTATCACTTAGAATTGAAGGGCAGAGAAAGTACTTCCCAGATAAGGTCAAGTTAAAGGAATTCATCATCACCAAGCCTTTATTATATGAAATGTTAAAGGGACTTATCTAAGAAAAAGAAGAAGATCAAAACTATGAACATTAAAATGGCAAACTCACAACTATCAAAAACTGAATCTAAAAGATACAGTAAGCAAACAAGCAGAACAGAAACAGAATAATAGATATGAAGATCATTTGGAGGGTTATCAGTGGGAGGAGGAGAATGGGGGGAAAGTACAAGGATTAAGTATAAATTGTAAGTACAAAATAGACAGGGGAATATTAAGAACAGTATAGGAAAGAACTTATACGCATTACCCATGGACATAAACTAAGGGGCGCATTGCTGGAGGGAATAGGGAGTACTCGGTGGGGGAGGGCAAAGGGGGAAAAATTGGTACAACCACAATAGCATAATCAATAATATATATATATTTTAATATTTTATTTATTTATTCTCAGAGAGAGGGGAAGGGAGGGAGAAAAAGAGGGAGTGAAACATGGATGTGAGAGAGAAACATCTCATATGCCCACAAACGGGGACCTGGCCTACAACCCAGGCATGCACCCCGACCAGGAATCAAACTGGTGATCTTTTGGTTTGTTGGTCAGTGTTCAATCCACTAAGCCACACCAGCTGGGGCCAATAAAATATATATTTTTTAAAAGTTACAACTTGTTACAATAGATATTGTAAATTCTCAGGCCCTACATGGACCTATCAAATGAGAAATTCCATGTTTTACTAAGCTCTCCAGATGAGTCTGACGCACACTCAAGTTTGAAAATTATTGGGCTAAACCATCATCCCACGATAGCAGTTAGGTATTAAAAACAAAACAAAACAAAAAAGCTAAATCCAAAAGGGAATTTACTTATCATGTAATCTTATCTTTCATTTTATAGAAGAGAAATGGAGAACCAGAAAATTTAAATGATAGGACTGCCAGGGTACCAGCAGCCATTTGAGTACCAGAAGGAAAATAGAACCTATAAGTTGAAAACAATAAAACCAAAAAGGCAGAGGTGGCACGAGGTCTAAAACACATCAATGTGTAGTTCAGAGTTCAGAAATATCTACTCCCAGACTTCTAACTGTGTGGGGCACTTGATAATCCTTATTGTATAAATCAGTATTGGGCAGGTGTTTTATTACTTGCAGCTGAACACATTCTATGTGATCCAGGGGTCTTCTGAAAATTCTAACTTTTTTCATTTTATTTCCTATTAGAGATGACTTGGACAGCTGTGGCGGCATATTATATAAAATCCAAACTGAAAGATTTCTGTTGGCCCCTTCCTCTGGTCTCCCCAAAGGCCTTCTATGACTCTCATTCTGACACCAATTCTGACTTGTGGTTTATTATTTTCTTCCCCTGCACCACCAAGCAATTCTCCAACGCCAGTTGGGCATCCTAGAAGTCAAATCGATTCCGACACTACCTGGAGACAGCGTCAGGTCCCACCGGTTAAGGTCTCGGTCTTAGTAGGCTGCCGCGACTCCCCATCACTTCAGGTGTCAGCCGCAAGCCCAAGTTTTCACATGTGCTTCTGACTGAACAGCTATAGACTAGAGATTCCAGTGACTCCCCCACTTTCGGTTTGATTAATTTGATAGACTAGCTCACAGAACTCAGAAAAACATTTTACTTACTAGATCACTGGCTTATAACTCAGGAACACCCAGATAGAAGAGATGCCTAGGGCAAGGTGGAGGCATGGGGGTGTCCAACCTTTTCGCTTCTCTGGGCCACACTGGCAGCAGAAGAGTCGTCTTGGGTCACACATTAAATACACAAACACTAACGAAAACAAAAGAAATCTCATAACGTTTTAAGTAAATGTATGATTTTGTGTTGGGCCTCACTCATAACCATCCTGGGCTGCAGGTTAGGCGCCCCTGGAAAGAGCCTCCAGCTTCCACGCCCTCTCCAAGTGTGCCGCTCTCCTGGGACCTCCATGTACTCACCAACGGGGAAGATCTCCAAACCCTGTCCTTGTGGGGATTTACGGCAGCTTTAATTACATAGGCATGATTGATTATCACTGGCCACTGGTAAGTGATTTAACCTTGAGCCCCTCTCCCCTCACTGCAGCTGGATGGGGCGGGACTGAAAGTTCCAGCCCTCCAATCACATTGGTGTTTCCCCTGGCAACCAGCCCCCAGCCTTTGTGCTTTCCAAAAGTCACCCCATTTCATAAACTCAGGTGTGGTTTGTTAAGAATATCGAGACACCTTTATTGCTCTTATCACTTAGGAAATTCCAAGGGTTTTAGGAGCCCCATGCCAGAAGCAGGGACATGGAGGCCAAATAGGTATTTCTTATTATGCATATATCACAATATCACAATGGACTTTAATTAAAGCACTTGGACAACTGCACTGTAAGGATTAGTTATTGGATCATGAACTTCTCAACTTTGTATTCCCAGAGGCTAGCGTGGTGCCTGGCACACAGGGTGCTGAATGAAAGGTCGTGTCAGGGATGGATGAAGAATGGGCTCCACCTTTGCGTTCGTGTTACAGATCAGCATGTGGCTGCTGCCGCTCTTTCATCTGGTCTGCAGACCCAGCTGCTTCCTCACCCAAGAGTTTTCTGCTTTTCCTGTTCTATTTACATATAGTTCAATAATTTCATTTTCAATGTAGCCTTTGTCCTAATAGAAATAGGCAGCTTTTGCTCTGAATTGTAACTCTCCCCACCACCCCTGAGATATCCGTATCTGTCTTTGGTGGGAGTGGATGCGAAAGGTGGATATTCAGAAGAAAGCAACCCCCAAATGGAATTAACCTGCAAACTAAATTGTGCTCTACCAAGACTCTGGAGGGAACAGGGTTTGGAATGTGCTGGAGGGGAAGGAAGGTGGAGGAATTGGGGCACTGGTATCAACTGCCCTGTGAGGCTGTGTAAGGTCTCTGTTAAGTGGGCAAGACATATCCAGGGCCAACCCATGCCTAAGCTACCGTGTGTAGGACCCTTCCACCCTAAATATTTAAAAAGGTGGTCACTTGTCAGAGTACTTAGAGAAGGCTCTGCTTTACTCGCCCTGGGGCTTTCTGGTCAGGAGGAAGGCTGCGGGGCTGACGGCTGCTGTCCTCGGGGATGTTGGTTGGGGATGGGGTCGGGGGGAGTCCCTCTTCTGAAGGGTGGAGAGCTCTCCAAAGGGAGTGTTCAGAGCCAGCAAAGATGCTGGCAGGCTATTTTCCTCAATATTATCTTGTGTTCACTTTACTTCTGGACTTAGGATAACTCATTAGAAAATCATTTGCCTTTAAAAGGAGCAGAAGAGATGCCAAGTGCTGTCTTTCTTCCTGAGGTAATTTAACAAATGTCAATTTTCTGCAGTGTCAAATTCTCCAGCACAGCCGATCACTTTCACAACAGACCCTGTTACTTTTCTCGCTGCAGCCGAAACAGGCCCATGGGACAGCTCTAGCTTCTGCGGGTAACCCCACACCCCTGGGGCCCAGCAACACCTGTGGTTGTCAATCTCTGGTTGCTTCACTATCTCCTGTTTGAGTTTCAGCTCTTCTATCATGTACAAAACTAAATCCCTGCATTAAATTTTCTTTAGATTTCTCTTAAAGTCTCTTTAAAACACCTGGTTTCTGTCTTCCTGGTGGAACCCCAACTGAGAGAAGCACTTGAGTGTATAGCTATTATGTGTCACCATCTGAGGCCGGCACTGTCATTGCCCTGTTTCTACCTCTGTGAGAATAACAGCCCCAATTAAGTCACTGGTCCAAGTTCACATAGGTCATAAATGACAGAGCAGGGCTCAGAACAAAGGCCATGTCACTCTCTATGTAGTGCATGTTTTTAAATACTCAATACTAATAATCCACATCCCACTGATGCGACTTTGGGGGTAAGAATTAAGTGTGGGGATCCAGGTGGTTTGCTCTTTTTCCTGGGCTAGAATATTTCAAGTCTCAATTTAAATCTCACTTTCCCAAGGAAGCCTCCTCTCCTACCTTAGTCAACAGTGAATGCCCCCATCCTTGTGTTCTTACAGCCCCAAGGGCTTATTCTGTCTCCCACTTTATGTTGCATTTGCTGGTCTGTTGTTGCCTTTCCTGCTACACTGAAGTTGCCTGGGAGAAGGGACCGTATCTCTTGTTCACCATTCCATTCCCATCACCTTATACATGAACATTTGATGAATACATGCACGAATCTTAGACACAAGGGACAGGGTGTCACTCTGCTGCTCAAAAATCTTCAAGTATTCACACTGCCTGGGTCATAAAGTCCAAGCTTCCTGCGTGGCTTCCAAGACCCTTCAAAACCTAGCCTGACCACTTGTCCACACTTTCCTGCATGACTCATCAGTCCACCAAGCCCTCCACTCCATGCAGACCAGTAACTTTGCTACGCCTCTCTTAACCCCCTTCTTAGATGCACAGCGCTAAGAAACACTGTCAGGACTGCTCACCTTTGCTACTTACATCCCTCTATCCTTCAGGGCTCACCCTCTACTTCATTCCTAAAATGTCCCAGATAACTCTGTTTCTGTCTTAAAACTCTTATCATCCATATCTTTTAGTTGTTTATTTCAGCATCTGAACACCACCCCCCGTCTACGCACAAGTGGTGCAGAAGCAGAGCCTTGCATGATAGAAGCTAAAGAATGTCCAATGCTTTCCCGGCCTTGCTTGCCAAAGGGAGGAATGGGCCCTTAACCTTGGCTCCACCGAGCAGAAACACTCACCCTAGACTTCGAAATGGGATCTGGTGTCGTAGAAGGGGGAGGATGCAGGATGCTTTCTCTGGAGTTGACGGTCGTGGTGGTAGCAAGACTGAGCTCCTAGGACAGCCACAGCGAAGGGGCAGTGGGCTCTGCCCAGCATCCAGGGAGAGCTGTGTAGACAGAACTAATGGTTCTAGTGTCCATTCGGGATCCATTCTGAAACATAATTTAGGGACTGTTTGTAGCTGAGCCACTGTGATTTGAATGCCCCTAGTATTGTGGCAGGTAGAATTAAATAATTTAATTCTTACTTAGCCCTTTGTTCACATTAACTACTCTTCCTGCTCCACTCCTTTTATTCTCCTGAAAGTAGTCATAAGTTGCTGATGCAGGGTCTCTTTGTCAAGCAGGAGGAAAGAATGTCTTCCAGGTAGCTGTGACCAGCTGCTGATCCCAGGAGTCTGATGCCACAAAGTGTTTTCTGTGACTAAAGAAACACAGGCTTTTCTCTTAGTTCCCTGAAACTTCCCCTCACTTACCTCTTAGCTACATAAAAACTACAATTTTTCCTTTGTAGGAAAAAGGAAAGACTTGAGAGATCTTGCCCTCCAATTCTTGTTTTGGCCAAACTGAATAAACTTTTCTCTGTCTCCAAGCACCGGTGTTTCAATGTTTTGCTCTAGTCTAGAGCACTGGGTACTTGAACCTGAATTTTGGAAGGTAACATATTTTTTTTTAAAGTTTTTATATGTTTTAAAGTTTTATTTACTTACTTTTAGAGAGAGGGGAAGGGAGGGAGAAAGAGAAGGAGAGAAACATCAATGTGTGGTTGCCTCTCATGTGTCCGCTACTGGGGACCTGGCCCGCAACCCAGGCATGTGTCCTGACTGGGAATCGAACCAGCGAGCTTTCAGTTCACAGGCCAGCACTCAACCCACTGAGCCATGCCAGCCAAGGTTGGAGGTAACATATTCTTAACTGCATAGCCCTGAGCCTGGTCTTCCAATCATCCCAATGATTTAGTGAGATGCCCAATATTCTTTTGTAAGAAAAAGATAAAAAGATTAACCTCCCCAGCTTTATTACTGTATAATTGACATATAATAAATAGCTTATATTTAAGCTGTTAAATTTGTTGTTTTGTCTGGTGCATAAACCTGTGAAACTATGACCACGATCAAGATAGGTGAACTTATACATCACCCCCTAAAGTTCCCTCATATCTCTTATAATCACAAGTGCCTTCAGCCACTTCAGCACTGAGAGAGTTCTGAGATGAAAAAAGATGAACACAAGCCTTTTGATTCAGTCTTTAAAGGAGCCACCAGACAGTTCAAAACAAATCATTAAAAATTTGTGTTAATTGAGTTCAGCCTGCTCCCTCTGGTGCTGGTACCAGTACCAGGCACACGGGCTGTTACTTTCAAGACAGCCACAGAGCTGGGGAGTAGAGGATGGGGACAGAGTAAATCAGACTGCCACGAAGCTCACTGTTTTTGCTCAGACTCAGCCAGTTTTGTCTGAGGAGGAAGTGGTGACTCCAAGACTCCTTACACATGGAAGTGCAAACTAGAAGTCTCCCCTTTTTTATATATATTAAAAACATTAAACTTCTATTAAAATCATTAATTTCCTATCCCAGTTTGATGTTCATCATGTAATTTAGTTTTATTTTGAGACAGACATTTACAAATGTTTTATTTAGCAAACCCTGTTAACCTTTTATGCTTAGACATCCCATTTTCCACTCCAAGATTAAATATTAACTGAAACTTTCTTAGTTTTTTATGTTTTTGTCTTCTACACTTAACTCTGTACTTTTACCATAGCCCATCTCAGCTTTTTCTTTTGCTTCCTATGACTCAGTCTCTACAAAGTAACACCGTTTTCAAACAATGATAATTAAACCATGTCACTCCTTGGCTTAAAATGTTTGTGGACTCTCATTAGAATAAAATCTTAACTTCTTCCTTGGGTTTACAACACCCTATACATCATTCACTTGGCTCCTGCTCCGTGGGTTCTTAGGAAGCACCCAGCACCTTGTTCACCTTTGGTTCACAGTACCTGTCCTTTTTGCTTGGAATGCTCTTCTTCCTGCTTGGTTTCTGACTCAGATTTCAGCTTAAATGTCACCTCTTTAGGAAGCACTTCCCTGATAACCCTGATATCAAAGCATTTTATGATCATTCTATTCATAGAACATATTATTGCTATTTTATTATTTACTGTTAATTTCCATGAGTTGTATGCTTCCCAAAAGCAGAGATGTTTGCTTTGCTCACCATTGCATCCCAGCTCAAAAACTAACCCAGCCAGGCTAATGGTAGAGGCTCAAGAAATATTTGTTACATAAATGTAATTCTTTAATCTATTTAAACTGTTTTTGTTCTGTGGGACATCTCTTTTTATTTTTCTCAATTGGGAACCGACTTTCCTAATTCCATTTATTACGCATCCTTTACCACTAACTTGAGATGCCACCTCTATCAGATACTTATGTGTTGATACATATTCAGGGCTGGTTTGGGCTTCTATCTAGTTTACCAACTGACAGTTCAATCTTATGCTGGTTTCACTGTTTTCAATTCAGTAGTTTTAAGTTTCAGTTTCCAGTTGCATTACCTCCAGCATTTATCCTTTCTCCTCCTTATTAATTCTCCATTTTCAAGACTATCTTGCATAGTCGCGCCATTTATTTTTCTATAATTTTGATAGCTGTGGCATCACACACACACACACACACACACACACACACACACGTATTTGTGGAGACTTGCCAGCTTTAAAATACTCCCACCAACAGTGTCTTAGATTTCCTATTTCCCTATACTCTCACTTTATAGTATCTGTTCAAAATTCTTCATTGATTAGTTTCACCAATGTTTTCTAGCTTTTTTTATATTGATTTTTTTTACCCAGTTGAAATTTATTTTGGTGCGAAAGGTGAGAGACTCAGCTTTATTTCCCTCCAAATGGTTAGCTGGTTATCCCAATATGACTTATTAAATAATCTACCAGAGGTCTCAAATAACCTTTATTATATACTAAATTTCCATATACATATTTGTGTTTGCTGCTGGCCTCTATTCTCTTTGATCTTTTATTCGATGTTTAATTATTGCAACTTGACAAATTTTAATAATGAGCAGAACTAGTTACCCCTCATCACTGTTGTTTTTCATATCTGCTTTCCAGCCATTCTTGCTTGTTAAAAAAAAATTCTTTTAATTTGGATTTTAGAATAATTTTCTAAAATTCCCTTTCCTCTCTCCAAACCCTGTTGTATTGTTTCATTGAACTTACAGATCGACATGGGGAGATATCACATCTGGACAATTTTAACTTTCCATATATAGTACAAGTCATCTTAAAAAATGTCCTCTATGACTCAGTAGGGATTTACTTTATTATATTTGGTTATTGCTGGCATATAGAAATGCTTTTGGATTCTATGTATATCTTTGACTGCTTTAACAAAGTAACACAAACTAAGTGGCTTTAAAACACAGAAATTTATCATCTCACCATCTGGGTCGCTAAAGGTCTGAAATCAAGGTGTTGGCAGAGCCACTCTCTCTCAAGAGATCTAAGGAGAATCTGTTTCATGCCTCTTTGCTTCTAGTGTCACCTTGGTATCCCTTGGCTTGCAGCTGCATAATGCCTATCTTGCCAGTGTTGTCACATTGTCTTATTAGGATGTCAGTCATATTAGAGTAGGGGCCTCCCCTACTCTAGTATGACCTCATCTTAACTGCTATCTGCAAGGACCCTACTGAAAAATAAAGTCATATTCTGAGGTAGTAGGGATTAGGATTTCCACACATCTTTGGGGGGAGGCGTAATTCAACTCATAACAGTTCTATATATTCATTTGCAACTATGCACTTTATTTTCCATATTGCTTCTGATTACCTTAAGGATGACTGACTCACTTGTGTTTTCCCAATACACTCATCGACTGCATATGAAAAGACTTTTTCAATATTTCCATTTTACCCTTTTATCTAATCTCATTGGCTAGTATTTTATCACATAGCCAACAGGTATTCATCTTTTAAAATTTTGCTTGTTTTTAAACTTTGATTACTGAAACATTTAACAAGCTACCATTTGCATTTCTTAATTTGCAAACTGTGTGTTTCTATGCTTTGTCTATTTTATTTTTAATACACTAGGGATTTTTTTTCTGATTAACTTGAAAGGGTTTTGTGCATTAAAAATATTAATCTCTTGTGACATGTATGTACCTTGTCAACTATCCAACAGTCAACAAAAAGCACAAAACAAAGGCACAGATCTATTGTAACATAAATTAATTTTACCTTTCTGTGCAACGGTCCAATACATGAACCAATACCTCTCATATTACAAGAGCTGTAAGACTAATAGTGGAGTGCAATGTAGATTTATATGAAGCACTCTTGAAAATTTTCAAGTACACTAATACTTATAACTTGTTTCATAGTGCACCATTTCTAGACCATTCAATTTCTTTCCAGCTAAAGCACTCAAGAGTATCAAGGACCAAATTATCTGATTAACCCTTTCATGCCAGATGCTGAACGGCTCTTGCTCACATGCATGTCAAGTTTACACTGACATTTAAAGGTCCTGACTTGCCATCAAAGAAAGGATTAATCTGTCCTTGGTTTATCTAAATGACCAAATAAGATTTAAGTGATAACCAGCTATAGAATGTGTCCTTATTAAATCTGATAGGATTTTTAAAAAGCTAAGTAATGAAATAAAGTTTGCAAAGTAATTTAGATTAACCAGGTTTGACTGCTCAATTTGGAAATGATTCAATGCACAGGTATAGGCATAGAGACAATTTTTAAATATTAGGCTTTGAATATTCCTGACCAGAAAGTCAAGAAATGTTAAATGAACATTACAATATATTGTTTAACCAGCTTTCATTACTCACTACATTCCTTCATAAGGAACTGTTTACATGACTTATCCACCTGGTACAATATAGGATTAAGGAAAGACAGCTTCGCTCTTAGGATGTTAATAGTGCTCCAGAATGGAAACATCCCACAAGCCCAGCCTGAAAGCTCCTGTCCAGGACTTTGGAGAAGTGCTTTGACTTACTAGGACTGACTCCCCATGAGCCAAGAATGTCCAAGTGAAATTCTAGAATCTGGGAATGCTCTTAACAGCATTAAAACCAGCCTAGATTTGGTACCTTTACTTACTTCGCATGTTCTGTTTCTATTTCTTTATCCTATGTACTTTCCTGCTTAGAAATGATGTGTCCTTTGTTGTACAGAAAACCACAGAAAAAGTTAGGCTTACTACTTGATTCTGTCACTTGTATGTCTTCATTTCACCTATCTATTCTATGGAAGCCACTGTCTTAGTCTGTGCAAGGACTAAGGACACCTAATAAATGTTACATGATTATACTTACCATGACACTTCATACCAACAATGTGTATAAATTCGCATACATTCATTTACACAACTGCTCTGAGACCTAAGAAGTATTATAGATGACAGACAGAATTTTTATAAAAATAATCAACTGAGATTTGACTGTATTATATTAGGGTAGTACTTTTCACAACCCACTAGCAGGTGATCATGATCACTTTAAAAAAAAATCAAACAGAATAAAAAACATCTGAGGAGTTGCACATATTAAGGATACTTATTGTTTTATGTATATACATAGGCTCCCTTATATATGTACTGGGTCCCAATGGAAAATGTTTCTTAGGGTGATTTGTGGCTAAAACAGCCTGAAAAGCTCTGTGTTGTTTTTGATGTGATAGAATGGCACTCTTTCTCTCACTCCAGGGGTTAGAGATGTTCTTGCTTTTTCACTTATTCTACAAATATTTATGAGCAACCACTGTGTGTTGTTTGGGGGTCAGGTGTTGGTAGTAGGGAGAAAAAGGCAACATTACTTTTGGAAAATTTCTACCTATTGTTACACAGATATAAGGCTTTAAACAAAAGCTTAAAAACAAGTTAATGCTGAGTCACAACTGTTCTTATTAATTTAATGTGCCTCTTGGTCATGAAATCGTAAGTGGCTTGTGTCAAAAAATCCCAGGAGTAAGCTTTCAGAGAATTCTAAGCCTTTTCCCATCACTACCTGGAGATCCCGTATAAAATCTATAGCCAAGGTAGGAATTGTGTAAAGATAAGTATTTTTATTAGCTACCTTGCTTTTTGGCAAGAAAATACTTTTTTTCCAGTAAACAAGATTCAGGTTATATGATTTCAGAGAGAAAAAGGAAGGGTGGGTGGGAGAGAAAGGTCGACTGGTTGCCTCCTACGTGCCCCGATCAGGGCTCGAACCACCACCCTGTTTAGGTGTAGGGATGACATTCCAACCAACTCAGCCACCAGGTGAGGGCACTTTAAAAAAATGTTTTTAATAGTGTGCTCTCTTCACGCTTTAATTGATCAGAAAACCATTTGTTATGAATACATACAATATTTATGTATTTAGCAAAATATTGAAATGAGATGTTTTACATTAAAAAATAGTCAAATACTTTCTTTAAATGATATCCCATTTGGAAAAGAAAAAAGGGTCAACCTGTTCTGGTGTTTAGTAATTCCATCTACAAATATTTTCAATTCTCCTGGTACTCAAAGCTCTAATACTGAATCTTAGTATAAAATTTTACATTGTAATTGGTTTTAATTTCCACACTCTTCTCCCCTACTCAAATACTTATTAAATGGCATGTAATACTTTTCACGATGACATTTCAATTTAGAAATGATTCTGATATATGTTATACTCTGATGAAGTAACTTTCTGCATGTACAAAGATTTTATAAATGATACATTCTGTGTTTTAAAACAAAAAAGTAGCCTTCATAAACAACATTAGGGAAGAATAGTATTATTTTCCACTTTTCTAATCTTTTTAACATATTCAGTAAATGTTTTGATTTCTAGTGACCATTTGCAACTTCTAAAATCAGACAAACCACAATATGAGTGTGTATTTTATAGCTGCAAAAATTCAAGTTTTATTATTTTTTTCAATTATGAGTTTTAAAGTTTAAAAGCTATTATTACTATTTTGGTTCAATAGATCACTGCTGAGATTATGGGCTGATGATATAAAGCTCATATACATTTTCTAGCAAAAGAAAAGAACTAAATAAATTGTCATATATTTTTGGAAAATGAACTCAAATGGTTAGGTAATGGGTTTATAAATGTACTGAAGAAATACCTGTGACAAAGCAAAGTTCTTTTCTAGTTAATCAAACAAAATCCAGGTTTGACTATGGACAGTCAAATTTTGGAGCTGGCTCGTATCTTCCCAACTCTGTGTTTAGTGATGTCACATTATTAGTTTTAAATTGGTCACAGCAGTAGAATTTATACCACAAAAATCAGCAAAAGCTACAACTCAGAGGTTCCTTTTCCATCTTAAAGAGCCATTAAACCCTTCCCAACACACCAGTGGCAATAGTCGTTATTCCTTTAAAATACAATTCCATTCCTTATTGTTCATAGGAATCTTTAGTTGAAAATCTAAATGGTTGGTGTTTTCTGTCTTTCTGGAAAAAATTTTAATGTTTCTCATTAGTAATGAAAATGTTAGACTTTCACAGGGAAGGGATAAATATGTGGTTCTTCTATTCTAATCAGAGAGTTTAGCCCTAATCAGGATAAACTGCTCAAAATTTGGATTTTTACCTAAAAAAATAAAATGGTATCTTATTTTTAACTCAAACCACACTTATGTAACAAAATATCTGAACTTCAAATAGAATCTAACAAATTTTAATTCTGTCAAAAATGTCTATGATTTAATAACGAAAGGTTAATTAAAATATTTTGTAAAAAAGTATAAAATAAACAATTTTATTAGATGAATTCATTTATTTGACACATTAAATTAGGCAAAGAAAAATATATGCAACTACATAAAAAGGATCACATTCTCATACTACTTGAACAAACAGCAGTGGTCAGAAACAATGAATTGTGGAATGAATCCCAGGATTAATTGCAAAAAACACCCTGTACAGAAAAACTTCAGGCTTCCAACTTCACTGAATCCAGTACTGAACGTGCTTCCTTATATTCCTCAGCTTCTTCCAAATCCTTTTCACTCTCCTAAAATGAAATATAATAAAAGCAAGTTTATCCTCCTCAAGCTTTAGTGCTTTGTTATTTACTCAAGTATTAAAAACCATTAATGTAAATAGCTCAAAAATTAAAAGAAAAAGGATTCCAAGTTTCATCTAAATACAGTGTAATTCCACAGGGTTTTTTTTCCCCACAGTTCTTTCTTTACAAGTTAGAGAAGAAATAGGTTTGGTTGGTCTCACTGTGTATTCTCATATCATAAGTGAAAAACATGGTCATCTAAAGCTATTAACATTAAGTAACTGAATAAGAAGTTAAGAAAAACTTTTTAAATATGTATTACTATTTTGTCAACATCACAATACAAAAGGGATTATTATTAATTATGACTAAAAGCAAAAAATGATGACTTATTAACATGTTACATATATGATAAAATTTAGACCAAAATAATTCCCCAGATATTCACAATGACAAAGAGGGCTACTGGAGTCATCCCAGAGTCAAGTATAATCTTTGAATCAGAAAAGTGAACTTCCTGCTTATTAATGAGCATTACATACCCTACCACAGAGAAACAAAATACTAACATTTTTCCTTTTCTGACATTTATAAGACTGAAATTTTCCTTGACGGTTTATATAAAAAACTTTAATATATTATAGTGGCAACACATAAATGAATATTATCATCTAAGTTATTATACATAGCAAATTTTGCTTGGTTTTTAATAAATAAACAAAGCCATGGTCAGTAATTCATGGCAGGTCAATAAAAGATGGAGATATACAAGCAAGTTACAGAGCAGGGGGAATAAAATGTGTGTGTTTGTGTAATATAAAACTTAAAGCAAAAGGAGGAAGAATTTGCTTAATTCAGATGATAGGTAAGAATTTCTTAAATCTCTGCATTACACTTAATATGTCTTTGTTCTCTGTCAGTAAATATAAGCTCTTTGAGGGTAGAGATGTCGTTGAATAGATTCTCAAATACATCATCCAAAGACAATACAATTTTTTTCAAGCAATTTCTATTAACTTCGTAGCTATTAGATTTATGAGAAAAAAATCATTTAAATTGTCAGGAAATACAGATGATGCTTGTCTCAGATAGTATTTTAATAGAGTAATTATTTCTTGCTTTCATCTATTTTTTATTTCAAAATCATAGCTTTATTTTTGGCTGTTAAGGAAAGCAATCTTGCCTTTAAAAGGTTCCTATAGAGAAATATGGAGTTGTGTGTTAAAATTACATTAAAATGTGAGCTTTTCTCTTTCTACAGATTGTCTTAATACTATTTTGGTAGGAAAACACATCTCATTCTCTTTCAAAGAATATATATGATCACACTGAAAAAGCCTCACATTATTTTTGTTATAGGGGGAATAACTATGAATCAGGAGACACCTGTGTAGCTAGTAATTAATATTAGCTCAAGAAATAGAAATATAAAATGAAATTGGTAAATGTTAGAATTCACCAAATTACCATCAAACAATTGGCTTGTATATAGTATTATGCTTTTTATCTCTATTAGGAATGAAATATGATGACTTAATTATTCTTAGAATTCTTTATAGAATGATTGCCACTGTATCACAAGGCATTTGTAAGGCAAGTATAGTAACAGTGTTATCCAGCTCCAATTTAATATGAGGGCTACCTATATCACAGGGTTTGTTTTTCTCTCTCAAATTAATTTAGGTTTGAATCTGAAAGAATTCCAGATTCTTTTTATTATGGTTCAAATTCATCTGAAACACACGGATTTTCTAAAATTTCAGATAATCTACTCACCTTTAATGTGTGACAGAAGATCTTCATGTATGAAAATCAAATAATTCAAGATACTGGGGAACAATATTAGTACCATGAATACCTGCCATGTTAACTCAGATATATTTAATTAAGTTCAAATAAACAGAAAAAACATACTAGACATAGTACTTTTACTGCAGGCATAATTTAAAACACAATTTAAACTCCATTAGTTATTTTGAAATATACTGGTACCACTGGGTAAGTGGACAAAATATGTCACCAACTAGTTTTCACTATAAAATATTTAAAATTTTGGTCTTTTATATATCAGATTGAAAAAAATTTTAAACGTTAAGACAGAGAAGTCTTTACTTACTAATATCTGCAGAAGATCGGTATAAGCTGCTTCCAACCTGCGCTGGCAATCTGGGATCATCATCCGGGACTCTTGTAGTATCTCTGCCTATAACAAGAATCTTTGTGAGACATGAGGAAAGGAGAGACCTTATATATTTAGCTTACACCTCTGTAAATATCTAAAGTGATTTAGAGGAATCAGAAAAAAATTATGGATATATAAAACAGTTCAATATTTCAATTTAAATTTTTTATTGAATGCTCTGAGAGACGGAGAGAGAGATCTATTTTTGTTGTTCCATCCATTCATACGTTCACTGGCTGATTCCTGCAAGTGTTCCAACAGGGGATCGAACCTGCAACCCCAGTGCATCTAAACAATGCTCCAACCAACTGAGCCACTCAGCCAGGGCTCAATATTTTAATTTAAATTGTGTTTACTAAAAGTCAGAATGACTATCATACTGTGAAATATACAAAGTACAAGTTTTAGATCTAAACCTTTTTGGTAATCACCTTCTTGTGCTAAGTGAAAATTAAGTGGAAAAGCTTTTCATAGAGCATTTATTTTAAAAGGCTATTTAAAATAAACTATTTCTCCTGCTGTCACAAAGCACCTTTATCCAAAATGGGATCAGCTGGTTATATAAATATCTCCTGCATCTTTTGAGTAATAAAGAAAAACAGTGTTCAGATAATATCACATGGAGATAATTACTGTATGAAAAAAGTTATTGAGTTATTGATCACATCGTGTGCACACTGCAGGAGGTTCTCACTGAAAGACAGAGGTAAAGAAAAATGAAAAGCAAAGGCCAGCAGGTTCATATTTTTGATGCTTATCATGCATAAAAAGTTATTATTTATCCTTGTGCTTCATTTTAGGAGACAGATTATTCTCCCCATGTAGTTTGAGCCAAATCACTAACCTGGCATCTGTCTGAATCTGAACTTCTGCTCACTCCTACAAAAGATACACACTACAGAATTAAACACAGGAATATTTATTCCAGCATATATTTCTGGACTTAAAATTATTCAAAGCTGGATTGTAACGTATAAAATCATAAAAGAGGAAAAAACCAAATCAATGACTCGGAAACCCAATCAATAAGAGGGTAAATAAGTTAGTTTCAGATGTTGGACCTCAAAAAAGTCTTTTCCCTAAGGTGAGTAGGAGGCTTTATTTTCTTAAACTATTCTCAGAAAGAAACACAGAGATCATTTAAGCATTTATTTCCAAACACTCATGTTTGATCAAATACCTTTGGTTAAATGAGTACAAAAAATCTGAACTTTTACTAAAAGATTTATTATCTAGTTCATATAAAGAGAAGAAAAACATACTTTATTGGTAATTATACTGTATTTTAACAGAAACTTAGTAAGTTCCAGTACCTTCTTCCTTTCCCAACAGTTTTGTCATAGCTCATACTATAAACAAAACCAGAATTATAATATACAATGATGTTCTCTCTGTCCATATTTTCTCAGGTGAAAATCTACTGCTGAACTTGAAATTCTTTTACTAATAAGGCACAGGTTGATAATTTCAAATACAGAATCATAACCAGACTTCACAGCCAAGCATACTACTATATCTAGATATGTAATCACTGCCTCTAAATTATTTTTGTGTATCTGGTTAGTTTGAATCCATGTGAAAGATCAGTGGCAGGCACATTTCATTGGGTAAGCAATTCATATTTACTCCCCTATGGACTTCCCTTGAGAATAGTTTACAGAAATTAAACAAGATAAAAGAAATAGAAAGAACAGGTTAAACATATGACAAGCCAAAATGTATACTTGTAAACGTTTAAAAAAAAGCTTCAGTTAAGTTGTCGTTGAAATAAACTTTAAACAATATTATCCAAAATAACTTCTATTCATTATTATTTTATCATTATAGAATGAGAATCATTAATTAGGTTATCAAAATGGGACTCTGACTAATGTGGGGTCAAAGATTAGTCTCTCCTGCACCCAGCCCCAATTCATTCAATAAGCTTACTATATAGCTGCAGGACGCCGGGAGTAGGGGAGATAAAGAAAAAGAGGTCTCCATCTTCCAATCCAGTATAGGAGCATAAACATAAAAATAAACATTTGAGACTGCTTCTATAAGGCCATGCCACAGGGAGCCAAAGGCTTCCAGTACAGTGATGACTATGATTTGGAATCCATAAACCACATCTCTTATAAGGCCATAAATCATATACTTTACCTTGTAACACTGAATTACAACTGTCAGAAATAATTTTAAAAGACAGTATATAAGGTGTGATTATACAGTAAAGACACCCCTCAAAATACTTTCACTACACTAAATGAGTATCACCTTTCAAAGTGTTCCCTTTGGGAGGAAGTCACTCAAATGAATGGTGCCTCTGTTTAAAATATCTGAATAAACTGTCAGTTTATTGTAATGCTGACTATGACAAGACTGAGGTTAGGCCAGAATCTTGACACAGATTGGGAAGTACAAGGAACCTTAGGGAAACACAACAGAACGCAGTCTTACTAATGCCTTATTGTTTTTAAAACAAATTATGCTTTTTTGAGGAAGTTATCCAGGTAAAATGGAAGTTAGGGAGGTTTAGCAAGGCTCAGATTATAATAACGAATAAACAACTGAATTAAAATCTGATCGATTTCCTTTAAAAATCAAAAATATATACAAATTGGAGGGAAAAGCCCCAGTTGGCAGATCTTTTTTTTTTCCCCGCTAGATAGTAGAGTTCTGTGAAATAATCTGGCCAATGTTAAGTTCTTTTGCTATTGCTTGATTGGCATTAAGGATTCTATCTTCTTTAATGATCCAGACCATTCACCCAGGGCTGGCTATAACTCTAATCTATAGATACTCTAATACTGGATACTGGCACTTTCTGGAACCAATGGTAATTGCCAAACTGAGCTCCAGAGAAGTCCAGAGATAATTGAACAATTGTTAAATCTTTCCTTTTATATCGTGGTAAAATGGCAGTGTGCTAATAAATATGTTAAGAAATCCATTTGACAACAAAAGGAAGAATGAAAATGCCAACTATATGAGGTGATGGATTTGTTAAGTGGCTTGGCTGTAGTGAATATTGCACAATGTACATGTATATCATATCATCAGATTGCATACCTTAAATATATACAACTTTAAACAGTCAACTATACCTCAATAAAGCTTAGGAGAAAAGATATAAAGATACTGTTCACAGAAAAACAGATGGGGAATCACAGAGTCAGAAGGGAGAGAAGAGGTCATCTTGTCCAGCCCCAATTTACATATGACAAAGTCAAGTCCCAGAGTGAGTAGCTAGTTGACAGGGTCTGAGTTACATCCCATGACTTTGATTTCAGCTCTTAGTGTGTGAATCAGTGGTAGTGGCAGCCAGTCTCCACTATGGCTCCCAATGATCCTTGCACCTCCTGGAATTCCTGCCCTATGGCAGCCGCTTCCCACACTGAATCTGGGTTGGCCCTGTGTGACACATGGAATGTAGCGGAGGAAGTATTCTGAGACTGAAGATCTGAGGTTAGGTCGTAAAGCCTTGCAGCTTCCACATGGCTTCTTGGAATGCATAGTTTTGGGAAACCCTTCTCTCAAGAAGAAATTCATTTGACTTGTGTTTGAGGTTATTGCTGATTAGTTAAGTATGTAAGACGAATCCCATGGGTCAAAAATAATCTGGTTCCTTAAACCCTAACAATAGCAATAATTATTTTAAACATAAATGGTCTAGATTCACCAGCTAACAGACAGACATTCAGAGATTGGATCCAGCTTTTTGGTGTCTACAAGAAACTCACTTCGAACGGAACAAAATAGATTGATATAAACGGATGAAAAAAGAGATATCATGCAAACATTAAAAAAAGGAGTGGCTCTATTAATATTGGATAACTGGACAGACCCCAGAGCAAAAAAAATAGGAACAAAGAGGGATATTACACAATGATAAAATGATCGGTCCCCCAAGAAACCACAGTGATCCTAAATGTGTATGCACTACACAAGATGGTTCGAAATACACAAAACAAAAACTGATCAAACTAAAAGAGTCAAATCCACAAATATATTTGGGGATTTCAATATCCCATAGAGGTACTAGACAAAAAAACAAAACAAAACAAAACAACAGCAAAGATATACAGGAACTGAACGACACCATCAACCAATAAGATCTCATTGACGTTTACAGAACATTTTACCTAAGGAAAACAAATACTTTTTAAGCACCAATGAAATATTCACAGAGTGTATACTGCATACTGGGTCAAAAAACAACAACAAAAACAAAACAACCAAACAAAACAAAAATAACAGGAGGACAAATGGAAAATCTTTAAATTCTTCGAAGTTAAACAACATATTTCTAAATAACCCATGGGTCAACAAGAAAGTCTCAAAGGAAAAAGAATACATAGATAAATGAAAATGAAAATATAACATGTCAAATTTTGCAGGATTCAGCTAAAACAATGCTGATAGAGAAATTTACAGCACTAAAAGCTTACATTAGGAAAAAAGATCTCAAATTAAAATCTAAGTTCTTAGTTTAGGAACTTAGAAAAGGAAGAACAAAATAATCCCAAAGCAAGTAGAAGAAAGAAAACAATAGAAATAAGATCCTAAACCAATGAAATTAAAAACAGAAAAACAACAGAGAAAAATCAGTGAAACAAAGAGCTAGTGTTTTGAAAAAAATTGATAAACCTTTGTAAGACTGATGAAGTAAGAAGGCACAAGACACCAATATCAGTAATAAAAAACAGGATACCACTATAGATCTTGCAACCATTACAAGGAGAAAAAAAATACTATGAACAATTTTATAATATTGTTCATGACGCTCATTATTTTAACTTGGAAGAAACTGACCAATTCCTCAAAAGCTGCAAATCACTAAAACTCAACTGATAACCTGAATAGTTCTATCATTATTAAATAAATTAAATTTGTAATTTAAAGGTGCTTGAAAAAGCAAATCACTAAAACTCAACCAATAACCTAAATAGTTTTATAATCAAATAACTTGAATTCATAATTAAAAAGTTCCTGAAAAAGAACTCTCTAAGTCCAGATTATGCCACTGGACAATTTTATCAAATAGTTAAAGAAGAATTAACACCAATTTTACACAAATCCTTGAAGAAAAAAGGAGGGAACATTTCCCAACTCATTTTGTTAGACTAGTATTAACCAGATATCCAAACCAGGCCAAGGTAGTATAAAAAATGAAAACTGCAGATCATTATGTCCTATAAACTTAAGATGCAAAAATCCTCAAAAAATATTAGCAAATTGAATCCAGCAACATACAGAAAGAATTAAACACCAAGATCAAGTGATCAAGAAGGTATGCAAAAGACAAGGCTTTTCTTCTGCTCCTAGACAGTGAAGTGTCCATGTGTTGTGCCCTATTGCAAAAACAGTCTTGGGGATTTATCCCACTGCCAGGAAGGGAGTGTGGATGGTGACCATTTGGCAAAAAGCTACCAAGGCTGGGTCTTGGTGCAGTAACTGACCAGTTTTGTTGCCTGAGACTTCCTTTAAGCATAAAAGCAATGTGTTACCAGAGAGGCTAGAGGTTACGGAGTCTGGGCATTGTTTGTAGGTGCATGTGGAACTCTTAATAAAGATATGAACATTTTTTTAAAAAAGAGAAAAAGTATGTAAGCCTGGTTTGATATCTGAAAATCAATCCATGATATCTATAATATCAACTGGCTAAAAAAGAAAACTTACATGGATCTTATCAAATGTCACAGAAAAAGCATTTGATAAAAATTCAACATCCATTCCTAACAAAAACCTCAGCAAACTAGGAACAGAGGGAAACTTTCTCATCTTAAAAAAGACCATCTACAAAGAAACCCACAGCTAACATTACAATTAATTGTAAAAAACTAACTGCTATCTATTTGATATTGCAACAAAGTAAGGACACCAATCTCACTCACCACTCTCTGTCAACATTGTACCTAAGACCTAGCCAGAGTAATAAAGCAAGGGAAAAAGGACACAGATTGAAAACAAATAAAATTGTCCCTATTGGCAAATGACACAATTATCTATACATTGTCTATGTTTTCTCAGAAGAAATCTATTAAAAAAATCCTAGACTAAGTGAGTTCAGCAAGGTTGCAGGCTATACGATCAACACACAAAACACTGGTTGTACTTCTTTATCTAACAAGTACTGTGTCTGTGGAAACTGAAACTAAGAATAGCACACTTACAATAGCTTCAAAGAAAATGAAATACTCAGGTATAAATCTAACAAAACATGCAAGATTTTGTATGCTAAAAATAATAAAACGCAAACGAAAGAAGCCAGATCTAAATAAATTGGACTTTACAATTTTAATTGATTAGAAGATTGAACATAGTAAGGATGTCAAGTCTCAAAACAGACAGGGGAAGGCTAAGAATAGTACAGGAAATTGAGAAGTCAAAGAGCTGATATGTACAACCCATAAATATGAACTAAGAGGTGTAGGAGTGATGGGATGGGGTGCAGGGTGGAGGAGATAAAGGGGAGAAAAAAATGAGACAACTGTAATAGCATAATCAATCAAATATACGAAAAAAAAAAAAAAAGGATGTCTGTCTCAATGCAATTCCTATCTAAATCTTAGGAAGGTGTTTTACAGACACAGATAAGCTTATTTTAAAAAGTTTATTGAAAGGCAAAGGAACCAGAATAGCTAAAATAATTTGGAGGAAAGAAAGTGAGAGGACCCACTCTTCCCTACGTTAAGGTTTACTATATAGCTACATCAATACAGACAGTACGGTTCTGGTAAGGGATAGACACTGGAAGAGAAAACCCCAAAACAGACCCACACAAATATGTCCAAATGATTTTTGACAGATGTATAAAAGCAATTCAATGGCAGAAGGATAACCTTCTCAACAAATGCTGCTGAAGCAACTGGACCCCCATAGGCTAGAGGGTGAACCTCTCACTAAATCTCCTACCTTATATAGTAATTAACTCAAAATCCATCAAAGCCTTAAACGTAAGACATAAAAACCACACAACCTTATGAAAAGAACAGAGAGTATCTTCAGGATCTAGGATTGGTCAAAGGGGCCTAGATTTGAGACCAAAAGTATGATTCACAAAAGGAAGGAAACATTCACCATGCAGTAGATGTCCTCAAAATTAAAAACTGTTGCTCAGTAAAAAGCCCTGTTAAGAAGATAAAAAGACAAATTATAGACTTAAGAGAAAATGTATGCAAACCACATTATCAGACAAGCAGCATTTATCTAGAATATATAAAAAGTCCCAAAACTCAAAAGTAAAAAGAAACAAAACATCCAGTTAGAAAGACACTGGCACAAGACATGAACAGACATTTCACTGAAGAGGACATACAAGTGGCAAATAAACAAATGAGAATATGTTCAACACTATCAACCAGTAGGAAAATCCTAATTAAAAAGAACAATCAGAAATCACTACACACCTATCATGTAGGTGATGGATAAAAATAAAAAAGGGTAACATCAATTGCTGGTAAGAATATACAGAAATAGAATCATTCAAACATCAATGGTGGGAATTTTAAAAGATTTTATTTATTTATTTTTAGAGAGAGGGCAGGGGAGGGAGAAAGAGAGGGACAGAGAGAACACTGATGCAAGGGAGAAACATTGACAGGTTGCCTCCTGCACACACTCTGACCAGGGAGCGAACCTGCAACCTAGGTACGTGCCCTGAATGGAATTAAAATAGCAACCTTTTTTTGTTCTGCAGGACGATGCCCAACCAACTGAGCCACATTTAGTGAGGGCACTGGTGGGAAATTTAAAATGGTGCAGCCACCCTGGAAAAGAGCTTGGCAGTTTCTTTTAAAGCAAAAAATGTGCTAATTATGACCCAACAATTGTTTAGGTATATTATTCTAGAGAAACGAAAACTTACGTTCACATCAAAATTATATGCAAATGTTCATAGCAGCTTATTCCATACAGCCAAAACCTGGAAAGAATCCAAATGTCCTTTGATAGTTAATCTGTGGTACATCCATATCATGGAATACTACTCAGAAATAATACGGAACAGACTAGTGATACACTCAATGACTTTGATGGACCTCAAAGGAATTAAGCTAAGTGGAAAAAGTCAATTTCAAAGATTACATACTGTGTGATTCCATTCCACGTTACATAATATTTTTGAAAGAGTGTTAATCATTTAGGATTTAGGGGAGGAAAGAACAGGGGCTATAAAGAGGTAGCATAAGACTTTGTGATGGAATCATTCTTCATCTTAACTATGGTGGTAGTTACACATGCTATACATGTGATAGAACTGTACAGAACTGTACAGAACACACACACACACACACACACAAATGAGAGTGAAGTAGTATATCCTAAGTAGAGAGTTAAAATCAATTTGGGCAGACTGCCAATCAAAATGGCGGCACAGGCAGACAATGGCTCGCCTTTTTACACAACCACATGAAAATTACAACAAAAATATAAAACTACTATCAGTCAGAACCATCAGAAATCTAGTGAATGGAGGTCTGACAACTATGGAATTAAAGAAACCACACCCGTCGGGGCTGGCCCCGTACCCACGTGTTGTGGATAAAAATTCAGGAGGGATGTTTTGGGAACAAGGAGTCCCAGACCCACACCAAGACCCTCAGCTGACTATTCTAGTGCCAAGAAAATTAAGTCCCCACAGCTTCTGGCTGCAAAAGCCAGTAGAAATTGAGTCTGTAGAAGAAACTTCTGGAGCCCCAAGCAGTTCTTCTTAACCTACACACAGACTTACCTACTCAGACTCACTCCCTCTGAGCTCCAGCACTGAGGTAGCAGCTCAGAAGGTACCACTGGCACACTAGGAGAAACTGAAGTGTCTGGTATCAAGGGGAGTAGAGGTCACTGTCCCTTTGCTAAACCCTCTGCCCACAAAGGTGGCAAGCTGGTGCCATATCTGAGACTCCATCAACCTGGCTAACACTGTTAGACCATCCTTAGAGATCCCCAGACACTCTGCCCCACCCAACTTACGGGCCCACCCAAGCTGTTTCTCCATATGAATGGCTGATCGTGGCACACCTGCACAACTTCCTAAATCCTATCAAAACAGCAACAGCAAGCTTCAGTGAGCCCCAGGCCAGGTACTTTTGGTCTCAATCTAATCAGGCAGCCAGATTAGATTCACAGTATGGCTTGGCCTGGGAATCTCCAAGCCATCTCTTAGAGAAGTAGTAGCTATCTCAGATTGCTTTATAGCTCAGGAAGGGAGGCCCCAGGTAAAACACAGGAGGGGGCTGACCTTGACATGCACCACTCAGGAAACCCCAGAGCCAGTACACCCAGTGGACAGCTACAGACCATGTCAGAGCACCACCACATAGGTGGAGCCCCTACACAGCTGATCTTCCACAGTAGGTAGAGGTTGATGGTCAATGGTCACAGCCAGTCCTGCAGCTGACTGGCCTAGACAAATCTGTCCCATTAACCTGCCAACAACAGCCAAGGCTGAACAACAAGAGGAGGGTGTACTCAGACCACATAAAGGGTGCACCTTCAGTACCCAGCTTGGGTCATTGGGGAGGTTGTGTCACTGGACCCTATAGGACACCTGCTACATTAGGCCACACTACCAAGACACAGAATCAAAGCAGCTCTACCTATTACACAGACACAAACACAGGGAAGCTGCCAAAACAAGGAGACAAAGAAACATGGTTCAAATGAAAGGACAGATCAAATCTCCAGAAAAAGAGATAATGAAATGGAGATAAGCAATCTAGCAGATGCAGAGTTCAAAACACTGGTTATAAGGATGCTCAAGGATCTTGGTGAGGGTCTGAACAGCATAAAAAAGATCCAGACAGAAACAAAGGATACACTAATTGAAATAAAGAATAATTTACAGGGAAACAATAGTGGAGTAGATGAAGCTGAGAATCAAATCATGATTTGGAACATAAGGAAGCAAAAAACCACCACACAGAACAAGAAGAAAAAAGAATCCGCCCCCCCCCACCCCCAAAATGAGGATAGTATAAGCAGCTCCTGGGACAACTTCAAGAAGTCCAACAATCACATCACAGGGGTGAAAGAAGGAGAAGAGAAAGAGCAAGAAATTGGGAATCTATCTGAAAAAATCATGAAAGACTTCCTTAGTTTGGTGAAGGAAGTAGACATGCAAGTCCAAGAAGCACAGAGAGTCCCAAACAAGATGGATGCAATGAGACCCACTCCAAGACACATCATAATTAAAAGGCCAAAGGTTAAAGAGAGAATCTTAAAAGCAGCAAGAGAAAAGAAGTTAGTTGCCAGATGGGGGAGCGGGGGAATGGGTGAAGAGATGAGGGGATTAAAGAGTACGAATAGGTAGTTACAGAATAGCTATGAGGATGTAAAGTACAGTATAGGAAATGAAGCAGCCAAAGAACTTATATGCATGACCCATGGACATGAACAATGACGGGGGGATTGTCTGAGGGAGCTGGGTGGAGGGGGGCAAAAGAGGAAAAATCAGAACTGTAATAGCATAATCAATAAAATATAATAAAAAAAAACAAAAACCCCCCAAAAACAAAAAAAGTAAAAATAAAAATAAAATCAATTTGGGCAATATTTGAATGCTATGTAATATTGCTTAGCCAGAAAAGAAAAGGATAGCAGAATAATTCTGACTGACTGGTATTCTGACCTCTTAGGGCCCTGAAACTTCTACTTGCTTATTTTAAAAAGAGCCAAAATTACAAACAGAGGTATAGATACATGGAACAGACTGACAGCTTTCAGAATGAGGGGGTAATTGGATGAAAGAACTTGAAGGGATTAGTCAAAGAAATATACGTGTGACCGATGGACACAGACAACAGCATGGTGATGGCCAGAGGAAAGGGAGGCAACGATTGTAGGTAGGGGGGATGTAGGCAAGTGGGGGCGGGGGGTAGGAACATCTGTAATAGTGTAAACAGTAAAAATAAAGTAGAATAAATGCATAAATACATTAAAAATAAAAAAACCAAAGTTAGGCCTAGTCCAGGAGAAGCCAATTTTGGAAACCAATTTCAGGTAAGAAGTTTGGTACAAAATGACAGAAAGCATCAGAAGCCTCTGTTATAAAATAGGGCTAGTGCAGAAGATCCAGGAAAACCAGAGCAAAATGAATCCAAGTAAGAGAAGAGTCAAGGTAGTGAGAACTGGCTGAGGACTGCATTTAACTCAGAAAAGAAATACAGGGAGAAGAGGAGAGAACCCACAAAATGAAGCACTTGGCTTTCTTGATATTTTCTATGAGAGACTCAGCAAATGTCAAGAGACCACTATGGCTTTGAAGTCCTAGGCAATCAAGAGTGGAGTTTCTGGCAATACAACTCCCGTTTCATATAATAAAAAACATGAATGGCCAGCCACAGTATATCTAAAGCTAGAGAAAGGAAAATGAAAAAAGTACATGGGTTGGGCTAAAGACAGGTTTCAGGAGACTCTGAAACAAAATTGCAACTATTGACACTCTGTATACTGCAGGTTGACAATAGCAAACAGAAAAAATTATTGTTCTGTAAATAGATATGGGATGATATTTTTGAATATGAGTATGAGGTTGATTAGGAATCTAAGAAACCATATTATAAAACATGACCACTGTGACAAAAGAATTTTAACAGACTGAGTGTAAAAAGAACTTTTAAACAAAAAATGTCCCCTTTTATATCTGAATATATAATCAACAATATAACCAGTAAGTGCCTAATATTTTAAAGTAATAAAATCAGAATTCAATAGAGTTAATCCTCCTCTAACAAGTAGTAATTTATTTGAAAGATGATCAATGTATAAATATACATGAAATCAAATAAATGAAATAGTCTGTGATATTATTTGTAGAATTTTATTTAGAAAGGGAACACATTTATTTCCCCACTCCACGTAATTTACAACTCCTATTCTAACTATAGGACTATTTAAAAATAGATTATTGGTGATGAAAAGAACAGAGCTAAGAAAAAACTAAATGAGGTCACTAGCTACACAACTGGAAAAATTAGCCTGATGGAGTCCAAGAAGGACCTGGATGAAATAAAGTTATATATGCTACTGTTACATTTCTCATGAGATTTGAGAAAACAATAAGAGGCATTCAAGGGTGGGACGTACAAAGTGATATGAATATATATGGGTGTATATATTTAAAAAGCATTTAATCATCATAATTTTAAGAATCGAAAAGTTACAATCCACATGTAAATCTTATGAAGATTTGTAAGATTTTAAGAACAGTTAGTTCAAAAAGTTAACCATATTCAGGGACATACTATATCTATACATCTTTTCAAATCTTGCCCAACTTATGAATATCTGACACATATGTCTTTTGCTATACCACACACAAAGGAAGACAGGATGTTCTAGAAGCTCAAGAAAATATGAAGGTTTTCTTCCTGGATAGCTAGGGGAAAATGTTTCAGGTGCCATTGTATTCCTTTTGCACCACAGGAAGCAACTACCTACAGAAAAATCCCCTTTAAGTGATGAATTTTGCAAAATTAAGTCTGGGTTAAAAGTGCACTATTACCATTTCTAACATAATTTACATGGTGAAAACCACTGAGAGTTCATAAAGCTGATTTTAAAAAATAAGTCTTGAGATTAATCTATATAAGCTTGTTCATACTCTCCTTCTTCCTAGTGTCAACCAGATTTTATTCTAAATGCAGTGGACATTGGACTTTAAAGGAGAAGCAATCTGATGTACATTTTGAAGAGATCAACCTAGGTGTTGTGGTAGGAAAGGAATGGAGGGTGTCAAGAGACAAAAGATATGCCAACTAGGAGGCTTTTGCAATAGTACAGGCAAGAGATGATAGTGGACTGGACTAGAATAGTGGCAGCAGAGAAATAGAGGGAATAAGAAACAGGACTTGGTGTTATTAGAAAGAGAGGGAAGTGTCAAGAAAGAACCCATTAAATTTTTGGCTTGGGTATCTGGATGGGTGGAAGTAACCATTTACTGAGAGGAGGAAAATAAGAGAAGGAATAGCTTTTTGCTCTGGGGGAGTGGGTTGAGTTGAGGGAAGACCAAAATTTTTATGGACAACCACGAGGATATGTGAAGCAGGTGATTAGTTGAATATATATCTGAAGTGGTCAGGCACAGAGATGTAAATTTGGGAGACACTGGCACTGGAATGAATGGAAAATAAGCAGGGATTTGGGTAGTTTTGTTTGTTTTGTTATTGTTTTTAATTCCACAACTAAGAGTACCTGGGACTGTATTTGTCAATAAATACCTGTTGAATGAATAAATAAATGGGCATAAAAATGGTACTTAAAGTTATAGGAGGGTAGGAGATTACCCAGAGAAGGATTTTAAAACCCTTAAAGATTTATAAAAATATGTGTGTGGGGTGCGGGGGTGGGGGTATAGGTAAGTAGGTGTAGAGGAGAAGGGAGACAGGGGAAGGGGGGAATTTTAGTAAAGGAACTGAGGAAAAATCGCAGTGTAATAGAAGGAAAACCAGGAGGCTATTCTATCAAAGATGCCAATATAAAAGAGTGTTTCAAGGATAGAGTGGTTACTTGTGTCAAATGCTACTGAGGTTATATAAGATGAGGGGGAAGAAGTGATAACAATGTCACCAGTGGTTATAACAGGGCTAGGACACATAATCTACTCTAACATGAAGGAAGGTGGTATGGGTAGGTGTAGGGAGGTTGACAGATTTTGTGGTGGGAATATGCGGAAGTACCACTGATAGTCTCTTTTTTCTCGAGGATTTATAGCCTCTTTTTTATCAAGGATTTATTTATGAAACAAGTATCAGCCAAGAATGAATATTCAATAAATGCTATGATGGGAGTAAATAAGGTATTTGTTATAAGAGCACAGAGAGGCACTCAGTACTGAGGTAGAAGGTAGGGGAAGTTTAAAGGATGAATAGGAATTAATGAGGAGAGGATAAATAGAAGGAGTAGGGAGAGTACCCCAGATTTGTGCAAATATCTCAAAGGCAAATGAGAAAGGGCATGTTCAGGAAATTGAAAAGCAGAACCTAAGAGGTCCAGGTGGGGACTGGCAAAAGATGAAGTTGGAGAGATAAACAGGTATCAAAATCAAGACAAGTCTTGTATGCAACGCTAAGAAGACTGAAATTTGTCATGAAGATAATCAGAGGTAGCTGCTGAAGAGTATAAAATGTATTTTATTTTGGTGGTCTTCACATCAGTTTGGGATGTAATGTAAAATTAGGTCATTTTCATATTTAATACTTAAAATTAGAGAGGAGTATAGCTTAATGGTTAAGAATACAAATTCCAGAGTCAAAACACCTGTATTCAAAATGCCACTTAGTAGCTGTGTGAACTTGGGCAAGTTATTTAACCTGTGTTTCAGTTTCCTCATTTTTAAATGGAGGTTTTTAATAGTAAAGAAATAATTGGACCTTCTCAGAGGGCTGTTAATAAATTAGTTAATATGGTATTCTGTATATGTTAGCTATTTTCATTTAAGATATAATTTTACCTGCTTTTTAATGGCATAATTTTCACCATCTTCAGCTTTCATTTTTTCAATCTTTTCTTCTTGTTGTTTTGCTTCTTTTTCATACATCATTTTTTCTTTGGCCAATCTATAAGTAAACCAAAAATGTTTTAGAAAATTAACTCTCTCTAGCAAATAGATCACAAGAAATAAACTATGTAAATATAAAACATACTTAAAACAACAAAATATATGTACTAGATGGTGAGTAGGGGAGAAGAAAAATATTTTAGCCACTGATATATAATCATCATGCCCTAATTGCTAATACCTGCCTAAAGCAAGTGCAATCTATCAAAACACGCAATTCTTAAATTTTTAATTAAAAACATATCCCATTATAATAATTATATTTATAATGTAAAAACAACATTCAAAATTAGTATGTACTAACATTTCTATCTTTTTTTTTTTTGTAATCCTCGCCCAAGGGTACGTTTATTGATTTGAAAGAGAGAGTGAGAGAGGTAGATAGATAGATAGATAGATAGATAGATAGATAGATAGATACTGGTTGGTTGTCTCCCATATGCACCCCAACTGGGCACTGAACCTGCAACCTGGGAAAATGCCATGACTGGGAATCGAACCTGCAGCCTTTTGGTGTGCAGGATGGTGCTCCAGCCAACTAAGCCACCCAGCTGGGGTTTGTCTTTTTTTTTTTTTTTTTTTTTTTGATATATGTTTTGCAAGCTTTTATAAATGTACTTGAAATAACCTAATGTAAAAGCTCAGTCTACTGGAACAAAAAATCAGTATATTGCATGCCAAATCCAAAACAAAGAAAGATTAGATTATTTTCAACAACAAAATTGTCTGACAAGTATTTACTGTACATGTAATTTTATGCACAGCCTTCCCTGTGTAAGGAGCTGGGATAGTTTAGACATGGTTCTTTCACGGACAAGTAGTAGAAACAAACAAGTATTTATTTACTAACGCAGAAAAAGTTATTGATATCGATCAGGAAGGTTTTCAACAATAAAGAATAGAGCAATACAAAGTGCTACTGATTACTCCTCAGATAACCAAAATTCAATTAACCATAATAGCTCAATCTCTTCTAATTCTGGTTAAATAAATTGTAATATAAAAGAAAAGTATAGTTCAAGAAAACACTAACATTTACACACACACACACACACACACACACACTCTAAAGAGCAGGAAAAAAGCTTTCATAGTCCATACACATTAAAAGCAGCTTTCTCTATCTGCCTTGCTTACTTCCCTAGACCTATGTTGTGCTAGAATGGAAATAAAAATCACATTAGAGCATGGCTTTTGTCTAATCATTTGCAATTAAGATTTTAAAGTGGATTTCAAAACATGATTTAATTTTCACATTCTAATAGGACTTAATGTAAGTTTGCAAATCTAAAAAAAAACCTTATATCATACTACCTGAAAGGCTTTTAAGTCAGATTTTAAACCCGGCTTTAAATCACCACATAAGCCACATACTGAATATTAAAATACTAAAATATTCTAGTTCGGAAATCTGAGGTGTTCAAGGCAAGGCCCATTCTGTCCCTCATAATCTTGTGTTACTGACATAGATAGAAGGACATACAACAAAATGTTAACAGCATTTACTGTAGAATGTTATATGGTCTTCAAACATCCTGAAATACCTCAAAGCAAAAAAAAACAAACTACAAGATAGGTATAAATTTTATGTTGCTATGAATATATAAAGGATATTCAAACAAATAACAATGGGCATCTGGGAAACTAGTACTGTGGTTACTTGGTAAGAGAAAAGTCCTAAGGATTGATTTGGGGCAGGGGAGGTTAGCTGGTAGGTAAACACAGAGGCTTTCAGTTTATGCCTTTCAAAAAGTTTGAGGGTTTTTCTCCTTGTATAAGTATTACTTTCATCAAAAAAGTTAGATGCTAGTGATTATCTCTGAGTGGCACAATTTTGAATGATTTTAAAGTCTGCTAGTTATTCTTTCATCTATATTTTTAAAATTTTATGGAATAAAGCAAAATTCAATTAGAGATACCTCAATATATCTAATAGTTGTAATTCCCTAAATAGTGTTCTCCCTCTGCAAGTTCTGCAAATGTTTTAAGTTAAAAAAAACAAGTATAAATTTAAAAGGCATAATTTATTGTATTTTAAAGGCATAATTAACTGCAAATGTTATCCATCAGTTTTGTAAACCCATACCTCACAGAAAAACATAGCAACTTCAAAATCTGGTAACTTTTAGTAGTTAGGCAAATAAATATATAAGAGGAAAAATACATAAGAGCAATAGAAAAGAACAGGCATCAGAAGGAGAAATGTTAAAAAACTATAACCATCAGGGTAGCAATAATCAAATGATAACTTAAAACTACTTAACTGTAAGTATATGACATAATGTGATTTAAAATATATAGTCCAGTGTTTTCCAAGCTATTCCATGGGACACGAGTGGTCAGATAAGCTTAAATCTTACAGCTGGTCAAATCTTAAAGATCTGAGAAGTCTTTTTTTTTTTCCCCTCTAAAGATTTTATTTATTTTTTAGAGAGAGGGTATGGGAGGGAGAAAGAGAGGGAGAGAAATATCCATGTGTGAGAGAAACATTGATCGGTTGGCTCTTGCAAGCCCAACTGGGGACCTGGCCCATAACCCAGGCACGTGTCCTGACTAAGAATTGAACTGGCAACCTTTTGGTTCACAGGTTGGCACTCAATCCATACCAGCCAAGGCTGAGAAGTCTTTTAGAGTAAGGAAGTTAGTCTAACTTTGTTTATTTATAAGCTTACTTGAGGCAAAACAGTATTTTTCCACTTTCGGCATTTTTGAGAACAGCTGCCCCTCAAAACAAGTTTGAAGGCTCCAGGGGTGTCTAACCTGCGGTCCACGGGCCACGTGCAGCCCAGGATGGCTGTGAATGCGGACCAACACAAAACCGTATATTTACTTACAACATCATGAGATTTTTTGTGATAATGTGTCACAATGTATTTAATGTGTGGCCCAAGACAACTCTTCTTCCAGTGCAGTGCAGAGACACATAAAGGTTGAACACCCCTTTATACAAATTTGTATATATCAAATTTAAAATACTATTCATAAAATTCTAAATAAAATAAAAATTTTGAGTAAATCAGGAATGTAGAAAAAAGGTTTTGGTATAAAAGTTTTGGTTTAATTTATCTTGATTTTCACATTTTTCCTATTGTAAATAAGATTTTCATAGTTTATAAACAAACCTGTACTTAAGGTCATCTAATAACTAACAGCCTAACACTAAGACATGCTACAGATTACACATGAAAGGTAAATAAAATTAATGATGGTAAGAAACCATAATACATTGATACTTAGAAAACCACATTATGAATATTTTCAAACAAAAATGTAGAGGAAATAGCAAAATAAATTCCATGTACTCATCACCCAGTTTTAACAAGTATTAATAGTTTGACACTCTTGTTTCATGTATCTCCAGCCATTTATGTATTTATATATTAGTATTTTCATTTCATTAGTATTAGCATTTTATCTTTGGTTTGATTTTTGAGGTCAAAAGCCCATGATTTCCACACTCACGCCCTGTACAAAATTAATTCAAAATGGATCAAAGATGTTAAAGCTAAAATGATAAAATTCTTGGAAGAAAACATAGAGATACAATAAATCTTAGTGACCTTGGATTTGGTAATGACTTTTTATATATGACAGCAAAGCACAAGAAATGGAAAATATCTGCAGATCATGTATAGGATAAGGAACTAGTATCCAGGATATATAAAGAACAATTATAACTCAATAATAAAAAAGTAAATAATCCAATTAAACAATGGGAAAGGATATGCATAGACATTTCTCCAAAGAAAATACACAAATGCCCAATAGACACATTAGAAACCACTCAACATCATTAGTCATAAGGGAAATGCAAATCAAAACCACAGTGTGACATCATTTCACACCTAATAATAAAAAGGTCAGATAATAACAAGTGTTGACAAGGATGTGGAAAAACTGAAACCACCCAATATTATCAATGGAAATGTAACTGGTGCAGCTGTTTTGGAGGTTTGGTCCTTCCTCAAAAAGTTAAATATAGCTACCATATATCCCAGTAATTCCATTCCTAAGTATATACCCAGGAGAAATGAAACCCTATGTCCACATAAAAACTTGTACAAGAATGTTCATAGCAGCATTGTGCAAAATGAGGAAACAACTCAAAGACAATCATCTGATGAAAGGGCAAATAAAATATGGTATATCCATACAATGCAATAATAATTGGCAATAAAAAGAAACGAAGCACTGATTCATTCTACAACATACATGAACTTTGAAAACATTATGCTAAGTGAAAGTAGCCAGACATAAAATGTCACATATTATGTGATTCTATTTATAAGATATACACAGAATAGACCAATCTATGGAGACAGAAAGTAGACTAGAGGTTGCCTAAGAATGGTGAGGATGAGGGAAATGGGAAGGTAATAGATAAAGTGGCTTGATTATCTTTTAGGGGTGATAAAATATTCTAAAATAGATTGTTGACAGTTGCACGACTCTGTGACTATACTACAAAACAAATGAATTGCAGACTTTAAATGTGTAATTTGTATGGTATATGAATTATATCTTAATAAAGCTGTTAACAAAAAGAAAATAAATAAAAAAGCTTGTGACCACAAAGCTATAGGGGAAAGAAAGCTGCAAGAACCGGACACATTCAAACCTGGACTTTATTTGACTCATAATTTAAAACTGCTTTAACAATAATTTTCAGAGTACTAAGATAAAAATATTTCTCCTCTCAGATTTAAAATTTCAAAATAAAATCAGTAATGCATATCACTACAGATATTTCTTTAAAAGTTCCCTTTAAACAGTAAAAGAAACTTGCTAGGATAGAGTGGCATGGTGCCAGGCTGCTTAAATGAAACCTCAAAATGGTTTTATTTGATTCACAATGTTAAAAAGAAAGAATAAAGAAAAGAACAGATTCGCTACCACCACATGAAATAACTGGGAGATTTAACACAGAAGTCTGGATATCTGGCTTCTCTTGGATGTTTTCATCAGGGCACACTGGGGTTGTACTCCCACTTACTGGATGGAGATAAGCAGTGTCTGATGGCTGTTTCAACGAGGCATGTGGTGTTCGCTTTGCCCCCATTCACGCAACTCACTGTTTCCCCAAATCTCAGGCCTTATGCTTGACCTCTGTAATCAACTGAGTTTGGAATCTGCATTCTTGGGTAACTTGCGCATCATCAATGCATCAGTGTTATTGTTTTTTATTATCTTTACAGAACAGTAATTATTCAGAATATCAGGGATAATCAGAAACCATTGGGATTAGGAATGAGACTTTTAATATTCCTAAACCTGCTAGGTTACCAAACTTCCCTAGGAAATGGGATTGGATAGGCTATCAGAAAAAGGCACATTCAATAACATTCTGTAATTCAAAGACACAGAACAAGGGTTGACAAACTATGGCCAATGAGCCAAATTTGGCCTGCCATCTGTTTTTGTATGGTCTAAAACTTATGAATGGTTTTGCATTTTTAAATGGTTAAAATTTCTTAAAATTGTATTTTGTGACATGTAAAATCACATATGGAATTCAAATTTCAGTGTCCAGAAATAAAGTATTATTGGAACACTGCCACATATCACTTATATTTCATCTATGGCTGCTTTCATGCAATGATAGCAGAGATGAGTAGTTGTGACAGAACTGTATGACCACAAAGCCTAAATTACATAATATCTGGTTCTTTACAAAAAAGTGTTGCTGAACCCTTACTTGAAAGACCTCCACTTAATTCTATCCAACCCCTAGTTAACTATCTTAGCATTTATCACATTACACTGAAACCAATTTACTTGATAAATCTTAAGTTCCTTAAAGACAGGATCAGGTTGTTTTCATACTGTATTCTTTACAAAAATTGTTTTAATTATGTATTTTATTGTTTACGCTATTAACATCATCTTCCCTTTTCCCCTCTTTGCCTGCCTCTACCCAGTGCCCCCTTTCCTCAGGCAATCCCCACACCGCTGTTCATGTCCATGGTCGTGCATATCATGTTCTTTGGCCTCACCTTCACCTTCTTTCTACATAATAGGCACTCAACGTTTGTTGAATCTAAAAATTTCACGATTGCCTTTCAACATTTTCAAGTTAAAGAGATATATAAAACAATTCTGAAGTGGAACAAAAGTGATTCACAAAACTTGAGAAGTAAGAAAAATGTGATTTTTAAGAAAGTCTACAATGAAAGAGACTGAGTTCTATGCTGAGGCCCACAGACACCTGGTTGGTAATCCAAGCCATCCTATTCCATTGCGATTACCTATGGAAAAGAGCAGAAACTGCCCCCAGCAAAATTGAAGAGACATTTAACTACACATCACATTTGAAAAGAAAAGGTGCAGAATATTTGCATGGCTATTAGAATATCAAAACAAATAAAAGGAAATACTTTGTTTTAAAAAAAGTGGTCTATTTTGTGAAAAGGCTCAGAAAGGAAGCTTTGAATAGCAAATGTACTGCTCCTCCCCCCCAAAAGTGAGAACCCGGCCTATAAAATTATAGTGAATAAAACAGGGTAAGATAAAGTAGGAGAAAGTGAAACAGTTCCACTCTGAAACAATATAAATCAGTGTGATGACAAGTCACACGATGCAAAAGAGGTTTTATAGAGTATATACACAACTTTGACTTCACTAGATATCACCAAATTGCTTTCCAAAATGGTGATATCAATTGATACTGAACCTGCAGTGAATAAAACCTCCTATTTCTTCTTGGCATCCTGGTGAACAACTGGAATTGTCAAAATTATTAAATGTCTAACAAAGTACACACTGTACTAAAGTCTGCTGTAGTCACAGTCTATGTCTATTTGGCTATGCATTCACTAAAAATAAAGTCTTTTGGTCACTAAAAAAATAGTAAAAGTTCTGGCAATAAAAAGAGTATGAAATGGTATTATATCATGATTTGAAATATTAATTTCCTTAACAATTTATCAGGTTATCTATGTTTATTAAAATAGTAATTACTGTTGGCAACAAAATGGCACCAGAATGTTACTGGTGATTGGACCTTGGTTTGGCAACCTCATTACTTGAATTTTGGCTAAGAAAGAATTCAGAACCAAGACTCAAACAGAAGCAAACGTTTATTTAGAAAGTCACAGAAGTAGAAGTGAGCCAGCTGGGCTGCATGGGCTCAGGAAACAAGTTATAGAGGCAAAAGAAGGGCGGTTGGAGCTTAGGAGAAAGAAAGCACACCAAAGGAAGAAGGTACAAGTGGAGAGAGAGAGACAGAGGTAGAGAGAGATGAGTCCTATGTCCTGAGGGTTTTTATGTCCTCCCTAAAGGTGGGGACCTTAGCGGAGGTCCCAGGAGAATATCTCAATAGAATGTTTGTCAGCTTTTCCAGGTGTGTCCCTTCAGGGTCTGGATCTCTACTGATTGGTTGGCACCAGAGCAGAGGGTCATTAGTTATCATAGCCCGTCCTGATATCAGCTATGGCATCAACCCTCCACGGCCACCTTGCTATTTTTCTGGGCCTGGAGCTAAAACACAACTGATGTTATCTGTAGTTTGACTAAAATTCTGTTTTTGTGGTCGAAAGACCCAAGGCTTTTCTCCTCAGATTATTTGATATGAGTCAGAATCTCACTGTCTTGAGGACTTAATGGGGGGTTGTCACGCAGGAGAGCTCATATAGGAGTCACATGAAGCTATTCTCTGGCCCCCTTGGCTCTTCTTCTACTGGGGTCTACCATAGGGCTATCAATATCCCAGGGGAGGAAAGGTCAGGGGAAGGTCCACACTGCATGATTAGCAATATGAAAGGTCAGGGGGTCTAATGTGTATGACCAGTGATATGCTATGGGAGGAAAGGTCCTTGTTTTCCTGATTTTGCTGCTTTCTGGGTACCCAGGGCTTTCTACCCTGGTGACCGTTTGTGCCCAGCCTGTTGTTCCTACTCTACTCATGTCTGTCTAACTGCCTACCACAATTACTGGATAAGGATTTGCTAAGTAATGAATAAATATCTTCTGTTCCTTAAGGAACAGATACAATGAGTACGAAGATAGAAGAGAAGTCATTCAGGTGTTTTTTCTTAATAATAAAAAATGAAAGACAATTAGAAACTCCAAGAAAAGTACCCCCTCACACACACAGAGTTATGGTTGTAATATGAAGCAATTGATGAAAAGGAAAATTCATTTAATCTGGATTTATAAGAATCATCTTCTCTGGGCAGCACAGGATCCACTAAGAAATAAATGTAATCCTATACTACATACCATATTTAAAATGATATAATTATAATCTATTTCTTCATTTTCAACTTTTAGAATAGGTCTATGAGCAAAATTCATCTTTCCCCACTTGTCTGAAATATTCACTTGTGTTTTTAAATTTGTTTAAAGCTACGAAATGCCTACCAAATTTCTCATAAAAATTTGAAATGAGTTGCCAACCAATGAAACCTCAGTATTTTGTAAAAATTATACCACCACCTGTGTAATCAATTCCTTGTGTTAACCCCCCGTTTGAAATCCCTAGTATAATTTCCTTTCTCCTGACTGATATGGTTCTGTTCTATTGACATAACTGATAACAAAGTCACACTTATCCACTGTGATAAACTTTTTATTTTTTAAAGTAAATCTTAAGCATTTGAACACATAAAAAAGTGAAAATGCACTCAAATGTGAGAAGCACTGTTGGTTGCCTAACCAGTAGCACTTCTTACTTGCCAACAGAATCTAATGTTGATTATCATCATCCAAGGAGCCATGTCCTTTGAGGGAAGAAGCCATTCATAATTTTCTTACTCCCTTTGCCAAGCAATAGTTTAGGCAAGTGTTAAGTGACCCAATTCTGGCCAAAGCTGTGAAAGGTCCATCTGCTGAGGTTTCTGAGAAGGTTGTCATTCTTCTTAAATGTGATATAAGAAGGTATAATCCCCTTTTCTCCCCTAGACACTGTCACTTGTGTGTGACACCTGCCACTTGTGGCAGGTGACTTGAGATCATGAAAAGATCCAGCCTAAATAAAAGGACAGGTCACTCTGGGATGTCAGAGAACTTGAATCTTTGATAATGGTATTAAATTACTAAATTAACCAACCCTGAAAACATCCTACCTTCAGATTTCTCACATATGAGATGATAAACACCTGTGTAGTTGACTTTCTATTACTTTGAAACTAGAAGCATCTGAAGCAGCAATCATTGACAGCAGAAGACTGTTCCGCAGATACAGAAATGCTTTCTTACTTTGGGCTAATTCACTCTAAATCAAATAAATCACTTAGAAACTGAGAAAGCTCATCAACAAATAAACATGAAAACAGAGGAAACTTCCTATACAATACACAATTTTATGTTTCCACTATTTTAAGAAGTAGTCCCTGTAAATTTCATGCAAAAGTCTTTACTTCACATTTTAAATTAGTGTAAAGCTTAAAAATGTTTGTTTTTAATAACTATGGTACTTACTGGAAGCTAAGAGCCATAATAAATAATGCTACATTTTATCCATATCGTATTTTCAATTTATAAAATACATCTATAACACAGGATATCGAATATTAAATAGTAAACAGTATAATACCAATACCCCTAAATGGTAACTTATAGGAAAGTGGGCATTAAGTAAATAATAATGTCTATAAACTATTATGGGGGGTAAGATGTTTAATGGTGTTACAAAGGAAGCACTATGGCACCAGGAAAGTGTATCCACAAACAACTTGAAACTCAGTAACTTCTTGTCAAGTTAATTTAAATTTTACATCTTCCCCAATGAAGAGGAACAAAGCATTCAAGATTAGGAAACGGCGCTATTTGACTTAACAAGTAAATTAGGTAACAAGTTTTTCTGCTAAACATATCAGGAGAAAGCATTCTATAGAAATCAGAGTAAAAGACTGTATTTAGAATGAATTTTAGGCTTTTGAACACGAAGGGTTTCAGTAATGTGACCCCAGAACAGAAGAAATAATGTCTTTACAAAAGAATGTTAGGACAAAAATACCAAGGAAGATGTAGGAAAAAATATCGATGCATGTGAGAAAATCCAAGAGGACTGCAAATTGGAAGCAATTTGCTCTGCCACCCCAATTAAAAATTCTCACTAGTTCCTTAGTGAGGAAGAACTAAAGACTGACATCAGAATCTGATGACTTAGTGGTTATGGTCTACATAGTAAAGCGAATGTGGTTAAAATTCAGTGAGGTTTAGTCATTCTCTATTAATTCTTTTGCAGTCACTATAAAGTCGACTTGAGATTTTCCACTATTTCCAAATTTCAACTAATAATTATAGTTGAGATTTTGGTTGTCAGCAAAACTAAGGAAGAATCTGCTATAAAATCTTAACAAAACAAACAAAAGTGTGTTACACACAAACACACATATAATGAGATGGGGATGGAAATGATGTTTGCTCTAAGTGGAATGCTTTCTCTCCCAACTTCACCCTCTTTCCCCACCCAATTCATTCTTCGAAATTTAAATGTCCTTATCTTCCAGAAGGCCCAGTCTAACCCCTATCTTTATCACTTCCTAAACTGCCAGGGTGGATACTTTCCATGGATCTTTATAGCATATTTATCTTCACCACAGAATTGATCACAATAGGTTAAAATTTTGTCTACTTCCTTACTTGAAGTTGAATGCCCTGACTACTGGAAATGTGTGCCCTATCAGCACCTATCAGAATGTGTGCCTCTCAGATATGTTTACTGAAAGGATTCACAACTACCCTGAGAGGTAAGCAGGGCAGCTATCTATAATCATCCCCACTTTCAAATAGGAAACTGCAATTCAAAGAGATGAAATGATTCACCTAAGGCCAGCTGGCCAGAAAATGGTGACATCAGGATTTGAACTCATGACTTCTAACTTCGAATGTCAGTACTTTCTAACACATTATCTCATGTTTAAAGTAAACAAAGCAATTTCCAAATTTTAAATTTCTTTTACCTGTTCCAAAGTAAAAGCATTCCATCATTCAAAACCTGAATAGTATAAAATAATACAAAATGAAAAGGCAACCAAACTACCCACAAACCAAGTCTCCAGCCACTCAGTTTCTACCACTGGAAGCAACATGTTATCAATTTCCTGTCTATCCCAAATGAAAGAAATTAAATGCTTAAGTTGATGGTATTTATTACCATATCTCCCACTACCCATTAATTAATCCACAAGATTGAGATGGTTTAAGTTATATTCACTGCTTATGTAAAATTAACTAATTTTAATATATAAGACAAAATCTGTTTTGTAAACAGCCAGAATGATACATGTCAAACACAAATCAACACCACTATGTTTTTTTGCAATATCATGAATTTCAGAGATTAACAAACTGATTAATCTTAGGAATTAATAATTCACACAACACAAATGTAAAATTATTTCACTAATCCTCTAAACTGTCCCTTAAAAGTTTTCAGATGTTGGTAAAATTGGAAAGAGTGTACTAATTAAAGAACTGAGGACACTACTGTGAATAACTTCTGCTTGAGTTTGTATGAGAAAGCAATAGTACCTCCCACAGCTACTTTACCTCCATACAAAACACTCTCACAGCTTTTAAAAATTTTATTACATTTATTGAGGTGACTATGGTTAACATGGTCATATAGGTTTCAAATGTACATTTCTAAGATATGTGATTGGTATGCCCATCGCCCAAAGTCAAATGTCCTTCTGTCACCATATATTTGGCCCCCTTTACCCTTTACTACCACCACCCCCTTTTCTCTGGTAACCAACATACTGTTGTCTGTGTCTATGAGTTTCAGTTTTACATCCTATCTAAGTGAAATCATATGGTTCTTAGCTGACCGTTTTAACCACTACTTAAAATCACAAATCTCTGTACATTTGACTTCCTATCTTCTTTCCAGATTCATGTGTCTCTTTATAGCATCTCCATTTAGACATCCCACCAACAATTATCTGCAGCAGGTTGAAAAGTGAGCTCATAATTATCCTATTCTAAAACAAAACGCCTTTCCCCAACCTGAACTGTGATCAGAATCACACAAGGACTGGATAAAGTAGGTGTGACTTGTGAGAATTTCAAAGAAAAAGAGCTAAGTTGTTTGCAAGCTCATTATGCGCCAAAAGTGTGATGCAGCTACTTAAAAAAAAAAAAAAAAGCTGAGAAGCAAAGAACCTAACACATGGTAGATAAATGGGACTGCATTAGATGAACTGCATCTGTACTATTATTTTTCATAAATTTACTTCCAAAATTATTATGCATAACTTACATCCAAAAGGGATTTAAGGCAGCATCCGAAGAAGGACCTTTACAAACTAGAGTATTAGCAGAGGAATGTCCAACACCATCATTCTATTTTGTGAGATAGTTCAGTTTGGTTAAAACATTCAGATAGATAGATGGTAGATTCCAAACTAATATAGGTTAGCAAAACTAAAATGGGCAAAGGAAATATAATTTGCTGCAAATAATTTTAGCTGATTGATGACTTTCATTTCTCATAAGTAATAAGAGCACGTGAGGATATCTGAATTTTATCAAAATAAAAAATAAGCCCAATTTAATAATATTTTACATAGTAATTATTCTCATTAACTCAAGTCATTTTCAGAATTACTGCTGAGAGAATTTGAGAGCTGAGTCAGAGATTTTTTAGTTGTAGAGATCTAGAATACAGAGAACTTATGACTTTGGGATTGTTAGATACTTTCTTACAAGAAATGTAATGTGTGTATTCAGTTTGTTATGCTGAGGTTTATTCATTAGGACAAAACAGTTTAAGAAGAAACATGTATGGAGATTTTTTGTACTTTTATATTATTGACACTGAGGTATTGTTTAAGTCTTATGTACAGAAGAATGACAAAATATCAATAATCAGTAGTAATAATCATTAGTAATAATTTCCATTCAGAAAAATGAAAGTCAAAAATGATTTTCACTCTATAATCCTATCTAAAGTTATAGAGTAATTTGGTGTGTTAAAGAGCCCACCTTCATTGTATATTTATTTTGTTCTTTATCACATATAAAGCATTTCTTAAAACTTAAGCCAATTTTCTAAGCCTTTACTGCTTAAATATTACTTTTAAATAATATTTGATAATGGTACTTCAGAGCTGTATTTGGCACAGTTTTAATAGCTCATGAACCTGATATGAACATTCAATATAGCAAAATTTCCTTAATTATTCTAAGATTAGATTAGTGATTCCCAATGACTCTGAAGCCCTCCAAATCTTGTCTCTGTCACATTAGTTATAGTCTGTAGTTTTTTTAAAGTTTGCATTATCTCTAATATTCCCTCTTTTTATTCTACAACTGTTTATTCAGAGTAAAACAGTCACTTTACAGCTTGACTTTCTGAATTTGTCAGTAAACACTGTTCAAAAATTTTGCATTTTCGTAGCTGGACGCATACCACCTTTGCTCTCCTCCCATGAACACTGTATGTTAGTATGTAAAAACATGAAAAGCCTCTAACTTTATCTTACATAAAGAGAAGAATATAAAAATAATGTATCTTCTGGCATTTTAAGAGCATCAGAACTTTTTGTAAGTTGTTCTAAACAGTCTTCTTGGACTATTTCAAATAAGTTATTTTATAGAATCTTAGGATCCTGATTCTGAGGACAGAACACTTCTATAACAAACATCCCTTTCTGTAGTCAGCCTAAGAAACACAATAATAACTGCAGCATTAGGGTTAAAGAAAGACAGAGGAGCTCATTCGAACTTGCCTACATGTAGGGGGGAAATTTTTATCCTTTAATTGACTATGTAAATAAAACCAAACTGCCATTTTTCAGTGATAGCAATTGTCTTCTTTCACAGAAGAGAAAGAAATGCTCTTACAAGAAATGTTAACAGGTGTGATGAAAGAGGTTTCTATGAATAAATGAAACTTGAGAAATATTGCATAACCCTATTCCCCTCTTAAAGATTCCCACAAACATGTCAAACCTTGGTTAACTCAGCCCTTACAAAATTAGTTTGAACAGAGAACACTTTTTTAACTTACCTATTAAGATCTAGTTAACCATATTCTATAGAATACCAAAACTTAAAATTCAAAATGAGAGGCAGGTAATATTCAAAATTCTGACTAGAGTATTTGATATATTTCTATTTCGAAAGTATATTTTTATCTTATAAATAAAAAATATTCTACTCAAAATCACCAATTTATAGAAGTTAATAAAATGTATTAATTATCAAATTAAATACAATTAATTTTTAAAATAAATCTTAGTGGCATTAGCTTAATACTAATATATATCTCTGTGTTAGTGTAATTAGTATTAAATAAATAAATGACCATGAACTTTATAACTATCCTATCACTTGAAATTTTAATTTGCTGACAACTGAATTCACATTTTAGTAGAAACTAATGAGCCATACCATCTTATATATATTATTTTATAAATATTATCAAGCAAAATATTTAGTATGAGAAATTATATAGTAACATTATTATAGCTGACAAATTTTTAAAAATCAAATCCAATTTTTCCTAATAAAGCTTATTTTTCTGCTTTAGATATGGTATCTTAATGGTAATAAATACTCAGTGGTCTCTAGGCCAAACTATATAAGGAGTACAATATTTTTTTAAAGAAGTCATTTTAAAGAAAACTTCAACAGAAAATATTATCTACATAAGCACTTAAAACTGGTGCCTTAACTTTGAATTTATGAATAAATTAGTACATAAAACATCATCTACAGATCTCCAAACAATCATTAACAAATATCCAGTAATTTAAATTTCTAAAATAGCACAAATCAGTTGGGAGATGGGGTTATATTTTTATCAGGTAAAATGGTTTAAATAATGCAGCCTCAACACTGAGAAACTGAACTTTTAACTTCCTAACCATCTGATTTAACTTAGTAGACTACTTTTTCTTCCTAACTATAATTCCTGTAAAAGGAAAATTGAGAATGGCATTAAAAAACAAACAAATATGTAGTCATTTTACATGAAATTTTATTTTCCAGGTACTGGAAGGTCCTTTAGCTACTGTGGCCAGTATTTATATGCTACAGTAATAAGGAACTACTCTACAGACAATGTAGTAACAGGTATTAAAAATCTTAAAAATCTGAAGACACACACAAGATTCATAACTAGATAATACTAATCATGATTATGTAAAGTAACTTATGATAATTCAAACATTTTAATCAGCAGTACA
>PVJD01000370.1:17500-115000 GCA_004026545.1 Mormoops blainvillei | reverse complement strand
GGCACTAGAAAAGTCTTTTTCCAAAAGGGAAAAACATAATCTTTTTAAAAAAATATATTTTACTGATTATTTTATTACTACAGTAGCCCCCATTTTCTCTATTTTATAGAATGGAGTCCTGATGCATGAAAAAAGTTATCTGTACATGTTACAACTTAGATATTTGATTGTTAGTTATTTATTATTAGGCATTTATTTCATTGCTGGGGTAATTTTTATGGGCGCTCTGAAATCCTACAACATTCCAGTTCTCCTTCCCCCGGACTGTTTGCCCTCCTCAGAGCGTCTTAGACACAGCGATCACTGCTGCTATTTCTTTAACTCTGTGCATGCCAACTTTCAGATGAATAATGATTTATTTTGGAATAGGTGATAATATTTTTCAATGTATGTCTATAAAAATCATCTTTGGTTGAAGGATTCTGTGGAAAACAATGCTGTTACTATCATCTTTTTTTAAACATATTTTATTGATTATACTATTACAGTTGTCCCATTTTTTTCTCCCCTTTATTCCCCTCTGCCCTGCAACCCCCTCCCACCAGCATTCCCCCACTTAGATCATGTCCATGGGTCATACATATAAGTTCTTGGGCTTCTCCCTTTCCTATACAATCTTAACCTCCCCCTCTATTTTGTGCCTACGATTTATGCTTCTTATTCCCTGTACCTTTTCCCCCCATTCTCCCCGCTCTGCCTCCCCACTGATAACCCTCCATTTCTGTGATTCTGTTCCTGTTCTAGTAGTTGGTTAGTTTGCTTTTGTTTTTTCAGGTTCAGTTGTTGATAGTTGTGAGTTCGTTGTCATTTTACTGTTCATATTTTGTTTTAAATTTTATTTTTAGACAGAGGGAAAGGGAGAGAGCAAGAGAGAAACATCAATGTGTGGCTGCCTCTCAAGTGCCCCATACTGGGGACCTGGCCTGCAATACAGGCATGTGCCCTAACTGAGGAATTGAACCTGCGACCCTTTGGTTTGCAGGCAAGTGCTCAATCCACTGAGCCACACCAGCCAGATGATCACATTTTTGATCATCTTCTTTTTCTTAGATTAGTCCCTTTAATATTTCATTTAATGAGGGCTTGATGATGATGAACTCCCTTAGCTTTACCTTATCTAGGAAACACTTTATCTGCCCTCCCATTCTAAATGATAGCTTTGCTGGATAGAATAATCTTGGATGTAGGTCCTTCCCTTTCATGACTTTGAATACTTCTTTCTTGACCCTTCTTGCATGTAAGGTTTCTTTGGAGAAATCAGCTGATAGTCTTATGGGAACTCCTTTGTAGGTAACTGTCTCCTTTTCTCTTGCTGCTTTTAAGATTCTCTCCTCCTCTTTAATCTTGGATAATGTAATGATGATGTGCCTTGGTGTGTGCTTCCTTGGGTCCAACTTCTTTGGGACTCCATGAGCTTCCTGGACTTCCTGGAAGTCAATTTCCTTTGCCAGACTGGGCAAGTTCTCCTTCATTATTTGTTCAAATAAGCTTTCATTGTCTTGCTCTTCCTCTTCTCCTTCTGGCACCCACATGATTTGGATGTTGGAAGATTTAAAGTTGTCCCTGAGGTTCCTCAGCCCCTCCTCAGTTTTTTGAATTCTTGTTTCTTCACTCTGTTCTGGTTGAATGTTTATTTATTCTCTCTGCTCCAAATTGTTTACTTGGGTCCCGGTTTCCTTCCCTTCACTGTTGGTTCCCTGTATATTTTGCTTTATTTCACTTTGCATAGCCTTCACTTTTTCCTCCATTTTGTGGCCATACTCCACCAATTCTGTGAGCATCCAGTCTACCAGTGTTTTGAACTCCGCATCTGTTAGGTTGGCTATCTCTTCATTGTTTAGTCCTATTTTTGGAGCTTTGATCTGTTCTTCCATTTGGTCCATATATTCTTTTTTGTCTTGGCAGGCCTATTACGTTGTGAGGTACAGAGCCTTAGGTATTCACCAGGGCGGGGCAGCCCAGGTCACTGCCTTATGGTGCTGTATGTGGGGGAGGGGTCTGAGAGGGAACAATGCTGCTTGTTTGGCTCTCAGCTGGCTCTCAGTCACTTCCCCTGCTACCTACAAGTAAATTGGGACCTTCTGGTGCTGTTTCCCATGTGGGTGGGTCTCTCAAACGAACTCTCCTGTGATACTGGCAGTGTGAGACTGGCAACCCCCACACAGGTTTTTACTGGTAGAGGTTTTGAGGCTTTCTTTTCCCACACTGGAACCCTGGGTTGCATGGTCTGTCTCACTACCCCGTTGTTCCTCCTGGTGTCTCCACATGCAAATATGGGACCGCCCGGTCTGCCAGCCACTGCCTTGCCACGAGTCCTCTCCGGCCCTCCTACCAGTCTGCATGAATGTTTCTTCTTTAACTGCTTGGTTGTTGGACTGCAGTTTTCTGGTAGTTCTCATTACTTTTTGGTTTTAAATTTATTGTTGTCCTTCTTTTGGTTGTGCGAGGAGACAAAGTGTATCTACCTATGCCTCCATCTTGGCCGGAAGTCCAAACTCATAATCTTATGATAGATGGACCATGCGAAAAACCAAAGCCTTACCAGAAAGTTGATTGGTGAGCATGGAACCAGAAAAAGAAGAATTATATAAACAGAGTATTTTACAGCTCAAGTAGTTTACAGTCTTTCCAGCATTAGTACTCTAAAGAGGTATTTCAGTAGCTCTATTTTTTGTTATTTAACTATGCTTGGAATTTATGTAAGACCTCTTTTGGAGGAAAAAAGTTCCACTGCTAAAGAGTAAAGTTCAAAAACTACTGTTTTACTTAAAGGAGATACGGTGGTCTTATAAACAGTAAAAGCATACTCAGAAGGCCCCTGTCTCTTGGACAGCACTTAGTTGGGCAAAACCAACATTTTCCTTATTTGTGCTTTTACTGTTGACCAAATGCCCTTTATGTTTACACACTTAACACATTCTCTTTACAGAAAAGATAATAGAGCCAATCAATTAATAGTCTAGTCCTAAAAGACTAGTATCCATTCTCTCTTTCAGGCATCTTAGTATCTTTATTATGATCTATTAAAGGTTGATTTTATTCTATCCTGAGACTAAATCTTATTTCCAATTTCTTGGATAATATTTTAATGTATTAATAATTTAAGTATTTACAGCAATGCTATCTAAAATGTTTCTAAAATGTTTTCAGTCAGAATGGTTAAAGTAAAATATTTTTTGGTATTTCTTAAAAAGTAAAACTCAGGAACTTACATATTCAGAAAGACTGTACCCTCTCAGCATGCAAACTTCTTAGAGGGACGAGTGGCGTTCAACCATCCAAGTTGAGAAATACTACACCCTTAAGGCTGTATTCAGCTAAGATGTTTTACTGAGTTGAATAGTGTTGTCCAAAATGCATGTCCACCAGAAATCTCGGAATGTGATCTTCTTTGGAAACAGGGTCTTTGAAGATATTAATTCATTAAAATAAACTCATACTGGATTCAGGTGGGCCCTAAATCCAATGGCTGGTGTCCTTAAAGAAGAAGACATACAAGAAAGAAGGGCATGTGAAGACAGGAAGGGACAAGTTATACTGCCAAGGAACACCAAGAATTGCTGGTAACCATCAAAAACTGAAGAGGCAAGAAAGAGCTCTTCCCTAGAGTCTTCAGAAGGAAGAACATGGCCTTGTTGACAATTTGATTCAAGATATGTCACCTCTAGAAATATGAGAGAATAAATTTTAGTTGTTTTAAGTCCCACAGTTTGTGGTAATTTTGTTACTGCAGACCTAGGAAATTAAGAGAGATGTTAATGCAAGCTGAATTGCTTCTTTTTGTACTTCTGGAACAGCCATGTTTTAAAGGACTTGAATTCAAGTGATCTGTTGTTACTAGGAGGGCACAAGAACAGAAACCTTCCAGTTTCAAGGCGTAGAATATTTCCACTATACCATATTCTCCCATCCATCCATCTATTCATTCATCCATCCATCATTCACCATATGCTTACAATGTGCCAAGCAGTGAGCAATGAACAAGGTGACTACTATTCTTTTGCTTATAGCATCTTGGTCTAGTCTCACTCAATAAATTATGAAAGTCCTTATACATACAGCCGTACATCAGTTTTTTTTAAACAATTACATAGTGTTTAATTGATTAGTACTATATTAAGCAATATCCTATCAATGAATATTTACATTATATCCAACTTTTCAATAGCATTATAAACACTGAGATGAACGTCATTATACATACATCTATACCCATGTCTGCATATCTTCTTTACATGAAAATCTCAGCATGGTATTTCTAGGTCAAAGGGTATATACATTTTATTTAGTGGTATATATTGCTAAACTGCCCTCCACAAATATTGTACCAATTAATGTTCCCACCAACAGTGAGAAGAAAGCCCATTTCTCTTACCAATACTTGGTATTGGTGTTTTCATCCATGCCAATATTATAGGTGACCAATAATATCACTGCTGTGCTTATTTGCATTATTTGATTATTAGTGAGATACAGTCATTAAGTGTACAGAGTCCGGAGCCAGACTTTGAATTTGAATGCTGGTTCCACTGATTCAAAGTTACTTAAATTTTTGGTGCCTCAGTTTCCTCAACTGTAAAGCAATATTAATAATGGTATCTGCCAATAATACTATCTGAGAGGGTTAAATGGGTTAGTATTTGTAAAGTGTACAAGCATATCTAGTACATAGTTAGTAAAATTAATACTTTATTTGTCATCCAATCCTACTTTCTTTGTGTGTAAATTTCCAGTTTATATTCTTACCTACTTTTATGCTGGAGAGTATTCATCTCTCTTATTAATTTGTCCTTTATCTCTCATGTAGTTGGTAAATACTTTCCATAATATGTCACTTTTCCTTTCTCCTTTTTTGCTGTTTCCCTAAAGAAATTTTACTTTGTAATGTTTATATAGTTAAGTCTATCAATCTTAACTTTATGGCTTCTAGGTTGTACAAGGATAAGAGGGCATATTCCACAAATAAAATAAAATAATTTAATGATAAAATAAAAGGCAGCTAACAACTTTGTTTTTCTGTTCTTTTAGGAGGAGAAATTTCCATAAAACTTGAGAAGTAATTTCTAGGTACAGTCTCATTATCTTAATATTCAGGGCTGCTATCACTGACAGTTAAAGAAACTTATTACAATCTTTTCTCCTTAAAGTACTTTTAAAGAAAAGAAATGAAAATATCTTCCAATTAGTGATTTGGGACATTACTAAAATCATTTTCTAGAACTAGAGCTTCTCCACCAAGTGACAAGAAGTTTCCTGTTTCAGAGCTTCTCTCAATCTTAAAATTTTTTCTCTATAAACAAATAGGTATCTATGTCCTATGAAATCACATATCTAGGTTTTGTATAATATTAAGAGATTCTGGTTTATTGAAATCCTGGATACAAAGAATCACAACATGAAAGAGAGGCTTTTAAGTGGGGTACTCAATTTTTACTCAGATTGGCAAATGCCAAATTAGAAACAAAACATTTTAATGCACTGAATCTGTTCCATTTTCCCCTCAAAGGAAATTTCACTGTGCTTGTCTATGTAGGCATGCCTCATCATTCTAGTTCTTTCCAGTTCTAATTACAATCCAAATTATGCATCCTTTTTAGATTTTTTTGCACTATTTCTTCCAGGTAATTAACAAAATTTAAATAAAACTATTTAACACAATGCCCATGTAATCATACCGACCACCAACCCCAATTCAATATAATGCCATCATAAACTTTGGTAGGATTCAACTGTTGGTTTTTAGTCCATGTTTACAACTAACTTGAATTTATTTTCATTTCCCTGAAAGTATTAATCATTTTGGTGAAAACTAGATTTTAGTTTCCCCCCTATTAAGTATTCATTTTGTAATTTTATTCCATTAAAAGATAAACATACTAAGAGCATTCAAATTTATTTGGCTTAATTTGTACTTCACATACTCATATGCTTATTTTTCACTCTTCTATTATTTTTTACACATTTTATATGCATTCTGAATGATGTCATTTGCTTTTAGCAAACATGGGGACAGTTTTATATGTCCTACCTCACGGGTTTGCATTATAAACAAAATAAAATAAAACAGAACAGGATTACCTCCACTTAAAAGAAATTCCGTAAGCAGAAATGCATTCATTTAAAATAAACATCGGCTGTGCAGTCACTACTACATAGCATTTAACTAGACTAAGTATTGGGTTGGCCAAGTCCATATGGTTTTTTCCATAAAAGGCACATTTTTCATTTTCACCAATAACTTTATTGATTTGGATACTGAGTATGTTGGCTATCTTCCACATAGTATAATGTTAACTGTTCTCAATTAATGTCTCGATTTGATCAATTTCAACTGGTGTACCCAACCACGGAGCATCGTCCAGCGAGAAATCTTCAGCATGAAACTTTGCAAACCACTTTTGACATGTTCAATCAGTCACAGCACCTTCTGCATAAACTGCAAACGGCACAAACTGTTTTTTGCATTTCAGTTGTTTTTATCTTTCTTGAAATAACAAAACATAATATGCCAAAGATGTTGCATATTTTCTTCTATCTTCAATATTAAAATGGCTACACAAAAATTCACCAATTTTGATGTTTTTTTAAAATGCACACTGACATGACAGCTGTCACAATACAACCTAACACAATTGTTTCAAATGAAGTTAAAGACAATGAAGTGCTACTAGAGCCATCTTACAGAAAAAAACCAAACGAGCTTTTTGGCCAACCTAATACATCAGAGATCAAGTTGGTTCTAAGTTAAAAATCTAGCTGGAAAAAATTATGAAATGCTAAGAAACTACTGTTTTCTTTACCTCCGCAATGCAGCGTTTGAACTGTCACTAGAATTCCCCTGCTTTACTCAATTAATCAAATAAACAGAAAAAATGCCTAGAGAATTCCAAATTTCTCAAAAAGACATTAAAGACCCTGTGACTGTATTTCCCCTCATATACTCTTTGCATCCTATATTTCTATCATAACGTTTGTGCTATGGCTGAAATATGTTCTACTCATTTCCTAAATGAGCTCTGGAGATGTTACTTTATTTCTTTTGCTAAGAGGAAATGACTCCTCTTCCCTGTCTCTACTTCTTCATCTCCACTACTCAAGATCTACCTCAAATGTCATCTCTTCCAGGAAGCCTTTCTCAATGTATCCAGCAGAATTTTAATTCTCTTAAAATGATGTCTTCTCCCAAATAACAGTGACCTAAATTGTTGTGTCTTGTACATTGCTGATAACATACATCTATATAATGATCTACAATTGATTTACCTGCACAAATGTATCTCAATTAAAAACCATTCTGTATAATCACGTTAAAAAAATACAGATGATGGATATTAGAGATATTACATTTAGTAACTGAAACAATGGAATTTAGTCATGCCTGCTTACACTAAAGGCATATGTATACATGGCTTCTGGAACTCAGAAAGAACTTTTGGAAATATATGAGACTAACATCCCCAAAAGTTTTCTAAAAGAAGAAAAAGCTTATAATTGGTTTTCCTGTTTGCTTAAACCAATATTTATAGCTGTTTCTGAAGTTTTTGACATAAATATAAAAAGGTTCATGTTACTAAGGACTCTACCAGAAGTCTGTCTTCTAGGTGTACATGAGAACATTTGCAGATCTCATTCTTACATTGAAAGTATAACCCAAAGCCTTTGTTAAAAATAAAACAGCAGAGATGATGCCTCATAGAAACACAAAAGGCTAGCTTATCTCCAGTGGCTGTTTTCCAGCTATCTTTATCAAATAGTGCATTATTTAAGTGTTAGCAGTGGGATTATTTATGTGATTGGAATTTTAAACCAAGTACAGTATTCAATACATCAGTTTATATAAGAAGTCCTTCACGAATGCTCCTACACAAGCCATATATGTTAAGCCAATGGAATGTCATGTGACTTGGGTTCTAGTTCCAATTCTTGACTACTTTGTAATATGATCTTGGGTAAGCTGCCTGCATAAGTCTCAAGTTCAACATCTGTAAAATGAGGGGGCTGCTCTAGATGATCCCTAGGGTATGTTGCAACACAAAAGAATGAAAAGGAAGAAACACATCTTAAATTCATTTTATTAATAGAAGGAGTTAAACTATCAGCATAAACTGATAATTTTTTCTATTTATTTACAAAGCTGACAAATAACATTCTAAATTGCCCTAAAATGCTTAGGTGGGTTTTTCAGGTCAATAAATCTAGCACTTTAAGTTTAACTATCAATTTCCCTTCAGTTTACTGATATTATTCATCTTTAGGTCTCAAAAGTTGCTGTAAAATTTCTTATTTCTTTGCAATTTATGATATAATTCATCCCAGTCTGGTGTTTCATCAATTTAACAGCTCTAATTGCCTTATTATCTGCACTGGTGCAATAGTAAAGCCTCTGAACATTTCATTTACCTTACCAACAAGAAAACCCCATACATCTCAGCCTTAAGAATATTACCTCAACCTCTTAGATGAGCAGAGGCATGAAGAACTGAAGCTCTCTGGAAAGCCAATATAATCTATCACTATTTAGCTATTTGTCAATGTTTATGCCTGTCTCAACTCACATTCAATGGGGCTTTTTATTGTTATTTTCCACTATAAAATTTTGAAGACACCTAAATGTCACTAATTCCCTTCTAAGTTTTGCAAATATACTGCAATGTTACTTGGAGACACAATGAAATGGTGACAATATCTTTATATGGCCTTAAATGAGTTACTTGCCTGTCTGAGCCTCAGTTTCCCCATGTAAAATAGGAAGACTGACTACAACACGGTAGTGAATATAAAAATAAGTATAATTCCTGGTCCAATACTGCATATATAAGAGGTATTCAGTAACTGTTTCTCAAGTTCTTCCCATACCAAGGGTTCCCACTTGGCTGGGATTCTGCTTATTGAACCAGCCAATCTGAAAACTGATTCTAGTCGCCAGATACTTTTATAGGAGCATCTTCAAATGTCTCTTTGTAACCTATTAGTCAGGGTTGTAATCCATGACACCTGAAATTAATTCACTGGGCTGTGATCAGCACTGTTTTAATAGAACAGAATAAAACTAAAAACAAGAGTATACCACAGGGGTAATAATAGGAATTTCACTGAAATTTTATTTCTGTATGTGTGTGTGTATATATATACTGAAGTAATATATATATTAGTATACAATATAATATATACATTAGTGTACAATGTTATGATGCAAAATAAGTTACTCTGGGTTGGATCAAAGAAGTCTGAAATAAGCTGCTCTACAGAGAAGGACGGTCATCTTTGGTGGATCACTTCTCCTCCCTGTCCATCCTCCCAGGGGAAATGTACTACTGAGACCAGTATCACAAAGTCAAAAGAGGGCCACCAGCGCTGTTCCTCTACAGAAACAGTTCTATATGTTTGAGGTTACCTGCATTGTTAATAAGACCATGGAGCAGAAATTTAATTCTTCCCTTAGAAATACCTTTCTTAACTATTCATCAAGGTTTCATCTCATAATTTTCTTCTTTTGAACACAGTAGCAAGTAAAAGGCTCCCTAAAGGGCCTTTAAAAAAAGATACTAAAGAAATTTACAACCAGAAACCCACTTATCCAAATAAGAATATGACGTTAATATCTAAAACCTAACCACAACTCTTTTAGTAAAATACACTAATCTTCTGGGGAGAATATTTAGCCTAAAAGCAGAGGCAAATTAAACAGGAGTTGGGGGAAGGCAGTTAGGGAAGGCTCTTCGAAAAAAGTGATGTCAAAGTTAGGATTTGATGGGTGAGTAAGAATGAACACAGCAGAGAGAAAGGGTATGTGGCAGAAGTAGCAAGCAGCAAGATAGCATTCTAGGTACCAAAAAGAACATGAAAGATTCTAAGGCAAGAGAGAGTATGGAAAGTTGGTTTGAGAGTTAAGAAAGAAGGGTTTACTGAGTGTGGAAGAGAATGGCAAGAGATAAAGCTAAACAAGAGAGCAGGGGGGTGCCCCCAAATGTAATCTTATAAGGCTATACAAAAGAATTTAATTTTTTTCCTAAATGTAACTGACAGTCATATTAGGTGAGTGGAATAATCATATTTACCTTTTAAAAATATCACTATGACTACAACATGGAGAGTGCAATAGAGGGGGCCACAGGCTGACTACTGTCAGGCAGACAAGGGAGTATGGTAGTAACTCATGAGAAAGATGGTGGTGGCCTAGTCGAGGGTGGGAGTTGTGGGAATTAAGAGATGTTGATAAAGTTGAAAATTATTTTAACCATAGTAAATGATGGGTGTGGGAAGATAAGCGAGTGGGAGAAGGTAAAAGTAGTGCCAATGTCTGAGAGAAGGAGCCCAGGAGAGGGAAAACATAAAACTAGTATGTTTAGATTATGGTATGTTTGAGGTGCCTATGTGACATAAGTAAAAATGTCCATAGCTAATCTATGCTGATCCACATTAACATATGGGTGAACTTTGTTTCACTACTGTTGGTAAGGAAAGAACCAGACTACGGTGGGTGAAGTGACTGTGAGGTTGGAGTGTGGAGGCTGTAAATACAGACAACTCTTCTGACAAGTTTGGTTCCTATGGAGGAAAATGAGATAAAGGCTGCTGTGTTGATTCTTTAAGATGTTAGTGACTTCATCATGCCTGAATACTTGGTAAGAAGCTGATAAAAAGATTAAAGACATAGCAAAGAAAAAAGACAAACACATAGGACTAGAGGATGGCATTTAGAGCACAGGTAGAATGTTGGCTTTCAATAAAGGTTCAGACTTTGATTTTAAGAGGGAGTAATGAGTAAAGTAAGGTTGCAGATGTAGGTAAGTCTGTAGGTTTGATGGCACATGGGATACATACAAAGAGCACCCAATTCTGCCATAAGCCAGGGAAAACTTCAGGAAAGAATAATTAAGAAGAGACCTAAATATTAAGGACTAGTCAACTTTAATCTGAGCTCCATGTAGGGGATTTTCTAGTCAGAGGAAACTGCAAAGTTAGAAAAGGTTGAAGGGAGAACTGATATTCAAAAGTTGATATATTTACAACCTTGCCAGGTGGCTCAGTTGGTTAGAGTGTCAGCCATACACCACAAGGCTGCAGTCTGATCCCCAGTCAGGGCACATACCTAGGTTGCAGGTTTGATTCTGTCAGGGCAGGTAGAGAAGGAAACCAATTGATATTCCTCTCTTACAATGATGTTTCTCTCTCTCCTTTCCTCTCTCTCTAAAATCAATAAACATCCTCAAATGAGGACATTTTTTAAAAAAAGTTGATATATTTACAAGCCCAAAATCCAAGAGTAGAAAAACTGGCTTGAGCCCGGAACTGGCCCTTGGCTAAATTTCATCTACCTCCCAGGCTGCTGGTGATCCAGTTCAGGGGATACTTTCTACCCTGAGAGGCCACTCTAGTTACCCTAGTCAGAGTAATCTCTCTACCAATTGAGGGTTGGAATAATTGAAGAACTGTGAGCACTGATTTATCAGCCAGCCATTTAGCTATAAATCAAAGAGTTCTGGGAAAACTGCTAAATTTTAGGCACCATCCTGGATTCTGAAGACTACAGAGAGAATAAAGCACATTTTGACACTCCCAAGGGGCTTCAGACTGTAATGGACAGAATAAGAGAAATGTCACCTAAGGCCCATAGCCCAAAGCAAATAACCTTTATTTCTTTTTTCCACTCCTTACTACCCCTTTCTGTTACCTTATGTCCCCTTCCTCTACATGTCTCTCACTCATCTCTCCCCTTCTTACTGGTCACAAAACTGGATGAAAACAGGGCTCTACACAAAGTACCCTCACAGGGTGATATAACCATAAATTCCTAACTGAGCAGATTGTGGTGGGTAGTCACGCATCAGGCAACAGGGGAAAAGGGGAGGGGGAAGGGTCATCAAGGAACATGCATAAAGGACCCATAAACAAAGCCAAATGGGGAAGGATTGAGGGTGTGAGGAGGGGATGGGTGGGGCCGGGAAAAATTGTGGCTGGCGGGAAAATGTTGACATGGAGATGATGGGATAGGATGTAGGGTGGAGGGCATAAAGGGGAGAAAAAAATGAGGCGACTAATAGCACAATCAATAAAATATACCAAAAAATAAAAATTAAAAATAAATAAATATGAAACTAAAGTCTACACAACCATAGCTTATATAGTGAAGAATAAATGTTAACATGCAAGTAAATAAATAATGAAATCTGAAATAAAATAAAATAAAGTTAAAAAAATGAAAGTGGGGAAGAGGACAAGGAAGAAATCAAGTTTGGAAAGGATATAAAAGCTAACATGGCAAACAGGAGAAAAAAAATACAGCTATTACATTTTACTATAAAATTTAGTAAAAAAACAAATAAACATAAATTGTGTGCTGTATTTTCCCCCATTTCCATGCCATTGCCTATAACATGAAAACAATAGCCAGAAAATTCTTAATTAGGTTGAAAGGTGGAATAATGATCTGAGAATCTCAAAGATTTGATACTCAACTACAGGATTAAGACATTTTGCCACACCATTAGACTAAAAAAAACAAAAACAAAACTGGCTAGGAGAAATAAGTGCCAGTCAAAAGTTCCTGCCTTATTAAAAAATGGTTAAAGGCATGTAAGAGACCTAAACCCTCAACTGTACAATCTATTTTGCTGCTTAATAACTGTGTGACCTTTTGAAAGTCACTTAATTTCTGTGTTCTCCAGGGCCCTGGAGAAGCAAACACTAAGATGAGATTAAACCTGCAAGGATTTTATCAGTGCAAATACCCATGAGAAAATGGGAAGGTGCTGGTAAAGGCTGGGAGAATCATCAGACAAGAATGAAAATTGGACCCTGAATGAAGAAAAGAGTGAGGAATGGTTAGGAAGAAATATCCTAGACTGCAATGCCGTTTTGGGAAGGTTTGGCAAGGCTACCCATGTCTCCCAGGAAAAGGCGAGTCTGCCACTGACCTTGAGAAAAAATGTAACAGATTTCGCAGTCCAGTAGCTGGGGCCCTTGGTTATTACACTCCCTGAGTATGAATGTCTTCAAGTACCATTCTTGTGGCTACTCCAACCTTTTCTAAGAGTTTTCGCATCTATAAATTTCCTATTTTTGTCATTCCTATTTCACAATGTTGTGCCAAGTATCATCGCTGGCACTTGGGATTTAACAGTGAACAAGAGTAACATGGTATCTATCCTCAAAAAACACCCTACTTGAAGATACAAAGCAAAGAGGAGGCAAGTAAATACTGTGTGGGTCATTCTGATTGTCACTCAGCTATAAACCAATGACGGCTCTCTCTCTTTTCCTGACCTGGTGGAGCAATTACCAGTACCTTTGCATGCTTTTCTGGCCTGGGAGCATGGGAAATTGTGGCCCTAGAGGCCACACCGCCAACGGCAATGCCAGCTCCAAATACGGCCTGCAAGAGGGAGCCTACAGCCGGAGAGCAGCTGGGAACAAGCTAAGATACCTGGATGACCACTCAGCAGCCCTGGGCTCCAAAGGACAGTACTTAAAAATGGAGGACACTGGCTTTGATTTTGATCTTGCTGAAGATGGCTCAGTTAGGCAGGGAAGATAGGTTTTTGAAGTAGGAAGGCCCCCATTCACCCAGATCATTCAGCATTCCAATAAAAACCTTCTTCCTTTCTCAACAGCCTCTGCCTCTAGAGTCTGCCTTTTGAAGGCAGTAGGCAGTCAAATCCCACTTTGGTTTGGTAACATTGTCACAATTTTGGTTGTCACAAGTATGTGTGTGGGAGGGGTGCTACTGTCATTTAGTGGGTAGAGGGCAGGGACACTGTTAAACATTCTACAATGTAAAGGACAGCCTTTCCAGCACAAAGAAAGAAGTATCCAGACTAAAAGGTCAAAAGTGTCAAGGTTGAAAAATCTTGCCTTAGAGGCAGTTTGCCATAACCTCATACAGGCTCACAAAACATCCTGTCCTTAATTCCATGACTTTTGTCTTTCTCTGACACCAAGAGCTCCTTGAAAACATAGTGTTATTCATCTTCCTACATCCAATGACTTCACATAATCAGTCTCATCTCCTTTATAAATTTGTCAAAGTATAAAAAGGGACAGTCAATGTACTGGTGTCACTCAACAGGTGCTCTCATCACTGCTCTACCACCACATGCTGGCTGTTTATCTTTGGGCAAATTACTTAAACTCAATTTCTTCATCTGTTAAATGGGGATCACTATACCTACTTCACATAAGAATTATGATGGCTAAAAGACACACACACGAAGTGCTTAACTAATGTATGGTACATAGTGAAAGCTCAAAACCTATCAGCTAACACTGCTGTTCCAATGACTTGCCATGTTGTCAAAATAAGCAAAAGGAAGTTAAATGCCAGGGCAGAAGGTGGTAAGAAATTTTAGAAGCAAATACATCAATATTTAGCAATTCAATTATAAAAGTGATATATAACTATTTCTTTTTCAGTATTTTCTCATCACTCAGTTTCAAATCAGTATTTTGAATATTTATGTGTAATTCAGAAAAATGTAACTTTTTTTGTAATTCAAAATGCTGTCTTTGCTACTAAAATAAATTTAAGTCACAAACAGTTTATTTAAGTTTAGTAACACTGTATTTTAAATGAAATAGCATGAATTTCATGGAAGACACTAGTCTGAATTTTCACAATGAGTATAAACCTGAATATTTAGTATTAAAGAATGTTAATAAGCTAAAATATATCACATGTTACGTGTTTCAAAGCACTTATGAATGCTCTTTTAACTAAGAACTGACCCCCACTGAGGAGGTGATTTTGGCAAAAACTGAATAACAAAGTTCTGGCGAAAAGTGGCCAATATTTAGCACAGTGCCTTATGCATAGTAAATGCTCAATAAATAGTTGTTGAAATAAATCTAGGAAGGAATCCTTGGGCCAGGGAAAATTTATCACAGTCCAGGCTGGCAGTAGAATTGGTAGCTGACACAATGCTCATATTTTCTTTCACCAACATTGTTCAACTCCAGCTTATTAGAAAGTATTTTTCCTATGGGAAGAAAGATAAGGATATTCAAGGGCTGTGGTAGCCACTTAAAATTGCAAGAAAGAAAAAAAAAGAGAAATCATGGACACAGAGAATAGTGCAGTGCTTGTGGGGTAGGGGATGGAGGTGGAAGAGGATATAAAGGGAATAAATGGTAGTGGAAAAAATACAATAAAAAATAAAATTAAATTTTTAAGAACTGCAAGAAAAATGAACTTCTCTATGCTTACTGCTGGGGAAAGAACTGATTGTCAATGTCTTCAAATTTCCTAGTCACATCTCTTCCAAAGGTCATATAATCCATATATGAAGACTGAAAGGCTTTTTGTCCATTTGGTTCCCAGCAGGGAATGTCAGCCTTTAGAAATGTCTCAAACTGTCACTCAAGATTTGTTTCACCATTTCAATTATTTCTAATTTATGGAAAAAAATAATTACAGCCCAATGGGAGACTAAATTGGAGAATGTGAGGCTAAAATAAAATGGAAAAAAAAAAGATTTACTTTAACTTTATAGCAAGCATCTATTGCAGGATAAGGGGAAATCATTTGTTATAACACAAACTTGATTTTTTTTAAATTTAAATTATATTTTATTGTTTATGCTATTACAGCTGTCCTAAATTTTCTCCCTTTGCCCCTCTCCAACCAGACTCCCCCCACACTCTCTCAGGCAATCCCCACACCATTGTCCATATCCATGGGTCATGCATATGTGTTCTTTGGCTACTCTATTCTATATGCTGCACTTTACATCCCCATGAATATTCTGTAACTACCAATTTGTATTGCTTAATCTCTATACCTTTATCGCCCATTTCCCCAAACCCCCTCCTATCTTGGAACCATCAAAACATTCTATGTATCTATGATTCTGTTCCTGTTCTGCTTGTTCATTTATTTTGTCTTTTAGATTTAATTATTAATATATATGTATTCAATGCCACTTTATTGTTCATATTTTTGATCATATTCTTTTTAAAGAAGACACTTTAACATTTCATAAAATGGCTTGGTGATGATGAACTCCTTTAGCGTTTTCTTGTCTGGGAAGCTCTTTATCTGTCCTTTGATTCTAAACAATTGCTTTGCTGGATAGAGTAATCTTGGTTGTAGGTCCTTTCTCTTCATTACTTTGCATATTTCTTGCTGATCCCCTCTATCCTGAAAAGTTTCTTTTGAGAAATCAGCTGAAAGTCTAATGGGAACTCCCCGGTAGGTAACTTTTTCTCTTGCTGCTTTTAAGTTTCTCTTTCTCTTTAGCTCTGGCATTTTTAATTATGATGTGCATTGGTGTAGACTTCTTTGGGTCCATCTTATTTGGGATTCTCTGTGCTTCTGGGACTTGTATGTCTATTTCCTTCACCAAGTTACAGATGTTTTCATTATTTTTTCAAATAGGTTTCCAATTTATTTTCTCTCTTCTCCTTCTGGAACCCCCATGATGCGAATATTGGACCTCTTGATGTTGTCCCAGAGGCTCCTTAAACTATCCTCATTTATTTGGATTCTTTTTTCTTCTTGCTGTTCTGATTGGGTGTTTTTTGCTTCCTTGTATTTTAAATCTCTGATTTGATTTTTAGCTCCATTCCTCTACTGTTGATTCCCTATAAATTGTTTTTCATTTCAGTTAGTATATCCTTCATTTCTGACTGGATCTCTATTATGGTTTCCATGCTCTTTTTCCTGCTGTTGAGGTCCTCGCTAAGTTCACTGAGCATCCTTGTAACCAGTGTTTTGAACTCTGCATCTGGCAGACTGCTTGTCTCCATTTTGTTTAGTTTTCCCTCTGGAGTTTTGCTTCATTCCTTCACTTGAGCCATGCTTCTTTGTCTCCTCATTTTGGTAGCCTCCCTGTGTTTGTTTCCACGTATTAGGTAGAACTGTTACAACTCCCTGGCTTGGTAGAGTGGCCTAATGTAGTAAGTGTCCCAGAGGGTCCAGTGGTACAGACTCCCCTATCATCCAAGCTGGACACTTGAGGGCACCCACTGTTTGGGCTGTGTACATGCTCCCCCACAGCTGAACCTTGACTGATGTTGGCCAATAAATGGGAGGAATCTACGCAGGCCAATCAGCTGCAAGAACTGGCAGTGACCTCTGACCTCCAACCTCCTACCACCATGAAGAATCAGCTGTACAGGAGCCCGCTCCACAGAGCAGAACTTACTTCAGCAGGGCTGAGTCCACCCCTTGGTGTGTCGCCCATGGAGGTGGTGGGGTGGTTGTATTCCAACATGGTCAGGTGGTGGTGCTCCTTTGTGGTCTATAGCCGTCCACTGGTTGCACACGCTTCTGGGCCACCCAGGAAGTGCAGGCCAAGGTCAGCCACCCTGTGTTCTGTCTGGGGTCACCCAAATAAGCTACAAAGCAATTTGCAGTTGGCCGTTACTTGTGCTAGGCTTGGAGGCGCCCGAGTGTGTCCACGATGTAAACCAGGGCCAGTTGCTGCTAGTGCCAGGCCTGAGGCCACCTAGCAATAGGCACCACGGCATGCTGAGGCTAGAGGTTGTTTGAGAAAATTTAGGAAGATCTGAAGCATAAGCCAAGACAAGCCATTTGTATGGAAAAGCCACTGGAAACAGCCTAGGTGGGCCTGACAGTTGGGTGAAGCATAGCCTCAGAGGTTCACCAGGATGGGGCAAACAGTGTGAACCAGGGTGACTGATTTTCAGATATGGTGTCTGCATGCTGGCTCAGAGGGCGGGGGCACTCAGAAAAGGAACAACGGCCTCTGCCCGTACTTTTGTCTGAGAGAAAGCTGCCCCCCAGCTCTAATCCTGGTGCTGGACAATTCACTTCCTCTCTGTGTGTCTCTGATGCCTTTTAAGCTGCTGCTCCTGTGCTGGAGCTCAGAGGGAGTGGGTCCGAGTAAGCCTGTGTACAGGCACTTTAAGAGAAACTGCGTGAGACTCTAGCAGTTTGTCTTCCACAGCCTTAGTCCCCACTGGTTTTTACAGCCAGAAGTTAACACTTATCTTCCAGGCACTGGAATCCTGGGATGGGAGCCCGGTGGGTGGCTTGGACCCCTTGCTCCCGTGATGTCCTCCTGATTTTTATCTGCTACATGTGGGTGTGGGACCAGGCTGTTTGGCATCTCTGTCCCTCCTACCAGTCTGGATGTAATTTATTCTTTAATTCTGTAGTTGTAGGACTTCATTCAGCTTGATTTCTGACAGTTCTGAATAACGGTTATTCTGTAGTTTAGTTGTAATTTTGATGTGGTTGTGTGAGGCGGTGAGTTGTGTTTACCTATCCAGACTTGATCTTAATTAAAAGACTAATCCTAACAAAAAGGTTATGCCCCAATACTACTATCTTCAGTAATTAACTCAACACCTAGACCTGTTCCTCAGATGTTAATATCATAGCCATAATAATAAATCCACAAACTGTATAAGGCAATCTCTCATAAACATTGTGCTTCACTTTTCGCCTTGGTTTTGAATAGGCATGAGAAATCATAGAAATGCACTTTGTGTATGTATCATTCACTTCTGTAATCACTAAAATTGTACCATCTGGATCACAAATTAGGTACTATGCTTATGTTTTTACTTCAAAGAATTATCAAAGCCCACAATTTTTGGTAAAATCTTAATTTATCTGAATCATATACAACATTATTTAATCCAGTCAATATATACTGCAGCATTTACTTATTATCATGCAATCAACTTCTTCAAGATAAACTGTTTTGAAAACCCAGTCAAGTATCTATTAGCTTTATATCTGGAATTACTATAAACCATAAAACATCCAAAACTATTTACTGATCTCTTCCCTAAAAAAAGTGTTATGAAAGTAATGTACCTAAACAAAAACTTAAGTTACTATTTTAACATGTAGGGAGTTAGCATTAAAGTTTACTTACAACATTTTAAAGGAAATTAAGTGTTAAAATCCTCCCTCTTCATACATATACTATAGGTCAAATCTTTAAGAATTAGACCTATTTTTGGAAAATAACCAATTATTTATAATACTTATAATTTTATAGATATATTACTAGTAGAATTCATAGTAAGACTAGTAGTCTTAATATGTAAGGGAAAAAAACTAATAAGAACAATCACTTTCACATTCTTTTTGTTAGTGAAAAATACATCAGCATTTATTCTTCCCATACAACTTCTCTCAAAAACTGTAGTTACAGTAATCAAAATATAATGTAAAAATATTTCTTATTACATTAAGAACTCAAGACTACAGTAACCTAAATTTTCAGAGTCAGGACTTCTCAAAAGTATTGTATTCTAGAAAATGCACTGACCTATAAGAGTCAAATATAGCAAATGGCTCTAACAGTTCACAAATGTATCAAAAGCTTTGGAAAACGAATATAAAAGTGTTAGTCTTTCTTTAAAAGGCTAATGTCTATTAACAGCTTAAAACAGGGCACAGTAGGGGGTTAATATGTTGTTGTCTGAATCACTTTCATCAGTTTAAGTATCTATTAGTCCTTATTAGCAATGTGCTAGCAAGGTGCTATTGGTCTTTTAAAGTTTTTTCTGCTTCTTCTTAGTCTATTTACCCAGATAGATTCTTTGGCAATAGTGTTTGAAACCGTTTAGATTGGTATTTTTCTTTAGATTTTATATTTTTGAATTTTTGATTTGCATTTAAAAAATATTGCAGCATATTTACATACCCAATCTGTTTTTATCTTACGATTTTCAACAATATGGAAAGTACATACTTTAAAATTTCTCCAAAGATGAGAAATCAAGATCTTCTCAAGAGCCAAAGCAATTCACATGCTCTCTTAAGTAAGATCTTTAATGTAGAACTGAATACAAAATGAATGTCCATGAAGTAAAGCTGGCCAGTGTATTAAACTTAGCTCTACAATAACCAATGGTTATCTTTAGATATCACATATTTATTGCTTAAAACTAAAATTCCAATGATAAAACTGAATAATAACTTATGGTCAAAGCTCACTAAACCTAGTTTCAAGGACCTGTTGATGAAAAGGGGGGCTCTGTAATAAATCTAACTGCAACTAACCTCACAGGGTGATCATAAATTCCTAACTGGGCAGGTCATGGTGGGTAGGCATGCCCCAGGCCTATAAAAGGTTTATCTTCCTCTTAAACAAGCCCCGCCCACCATTTCTGTGCACCTAGTTTAACACATCTTTGAAATGCCTCTATTTCAGTGTCCTTGGAGGCATAACCACCTTCAAGGGGGCAGGTAATCTTGTTTAACTATCCTGTACCTTGCTTTCTCCCACCTTCATGTAATCTTCCTGACATTCCCTCCTTAATGCCAAAGGTAAAAAAGCTTCAAAACTGTTATTCTCCAGAGCATTTGACATATTGCTTCACAGCATGTTGTTGGTTAGGCACATATAAATTCTTACAAATATTCTCTACAGATTTGGACATTTCTTATGTCAACAGACCAAACTCTGAATAAAATCTAACTTAAAAATTTATAATAGATTAGAACAGAAAAACAATTCTGAAGATTTCACACTTGTGAGATGACATAATGATGTCACACAGTAATTTTAGAAAGTTTTCCTATTCTGGCTCTACCAGTAATTGGCTGGGTAATCCTATGCAAGTTACAAATTCACTACGTCTAGTCTCGTCTACTTGGGGGGTGAGAGGTAGGAACTGGGGGAACAGGAAAAGAGAAAAGGGCAGTACTTCGTCACCTCTACAATTCAGTGTTTCAAAGGGACAAGATTTTTGCCCTGAATGATGTGGCTCAGTGAGTTGGGCATCATCCTGCAAACAAAAGGTCGCTGGTTTGATTCCCTGTCAGGGCATATGCCTGGGTTGCAGGCCAGGTACCCAGTTGGGAGTGTGAGGGAGGCAACCAATCAATGTTTCTCTCCCTCCCTTCTCCTCTCTCTAAAAATAAATAAATCTTCAAAAAAAACCCCACAAGATTTCCTCCTTTTAGGACTATATTCAGAAGTGAAATTAATGTAAATTGTTTAGCATACCTGTACGCCTATCAGTTTTTGTCATTTTCAAAAATGTGGGAAGGGTTTTCCTAAAAAAAAAAAAACCTAAACATACTGGGGAATTTCCACTTACACAGTTTAATTCTTTCCAGAGCAAAAGGGAGTTAAACTGCATGTTAAAATACTGTATACTATCATTAGTGGAATTATAAATAGATAAAGCTCTTTGGAGGGCAACTTGCCAGTATCTCTCAAATTTAAAACGCATATGCCACTTGAGCCAGTGAAGGGTAGCAGAACATGCCACCCCACAATATGCCACCTTGGCATAAGGATAATTTTGAGCTGAAGACAACTGAGAAAAAGCAGATATAAGAAAAGTCATCTGCCCTCCCCCTATTTACCTAAAAGCAGAACTTAAAAGTTGTAAAAATGTCTCCCCTCCCCTCTCTACCAAAGACAGAAATTAATCATCAAAGACAAGTCTAGACACTTAGTCTAGAGATGGCACCAAAGGAATCTACATAACAAACTTTACTCACAAGCCCTTATCTTCCATTAGTTCCTTCATAAATATTTACCTTCTCACAATGTCAGAAACCCAAAGTCCTTTCTCTTCAGCTTTTTATTTCTCTACAAATTTATTGTTCTTTTGTTAAGATGCTATATAAGGCCAAGTCTAATAATCCCTCTTGAGTTACTCACTACTGAGTATTCCCATGTGTTTGCATGTTAATAAACTTCTATTTGTTCTTCTCTTATTAATCTGTCTTTTGACAGTTTAATTTACAGGGTCCCAACCAGAGTATTTAGTACAGGGTGGGGCAAAAATAGGTTTATAGTTGTGAGTGCAGAAAAGAGTTTATTCTTATATTATTATTTATTATTACAGTATTATTTATTTGTATTACAACTATAAACTACTTTTGCCCCACCTTCTTCCCCTAAACCATCAATTCCACTTGTAGGAATTCATTCTACAGCTATACCTGTATATTTGTAAAACTATATGCATGCAAGGAAATTCATTACTGTGTTTTCCAAAACAGTAAAATATTGGAAACAATATGGAAATCCATCAATAAAAGACCAGTTTAAAAAAAAAAGGGGGGTATCGATAGGGGAACTCAAGGGTTAAAAGACTTTTGTCTTAGTTGATAGGCTTAAGTGATTAATGCATGTAGAAAGCTGTTATTCCAGAAACTGGAAAGCATGACCTCTGTGTTCAGGTAAGCAATTCAACCTTTGTACCTGAAGGGGTCTTCAGGCCATGGAGATGGTATCTAAGCCATTGTGTTCCAGGGAGGGGACTCCTTGACACAGATAAAGAATTGTTGATCAACAGATAAAGAAGTACTAGGAAAATCTCTGTGGACCATAAGCCCTCACATATCCTTTCCTCTCCTTATAAAAAGGTTGGCTTGAGATGAAACGTTAAGACAGTTTCTGAGGGTACATCACCTGCCGCCTTCTCAGATGGCTGGCATCTGAATAAAGTTCCCATAAAGATTAAATCCTTGTCCCTACTTACTTTGTTCTGATAGTGACAGGTAGCACAAATGCCACCTTTTCCAGTTTCAGTATATCCATACAAAAGAATACTTTGCAATTATTAAAAGGAACTGAGGTTGTTCTAAATATTCTAATATGGAAGTGCAAAAATTGAAATGTGAAAAAGTGTCTAAAGAGAATATTATCACTTGTCTTTATTTTTAAAGACATAAATGTAAATACTTGTGCATGCACAAGAAGGACAGACACCCCCCCGCCCCCGCACACACACAAATGCATTATGATATTGGCTCCAAGAGGGGAAAACAGGGTGGCATGCGGACGAGGCAGCTGACTCATGTTTCACTGTGTATATTTTGTACCTTTGGAATTTTGTGCCATACCTATACTGAAAATTGTTCAAAAGACTGTTCTAAACTATTTTAAAATATATTAAAAGGGGATGAAGACTAAGACACTGCTTCTGTTCTCAAGGTACTTAAAATGTCAGAGAGAGTAAATTCATTCATTTTATATTTACCAAGAGTCCTTTTTGTGCCAAGCCTCTGGGAAACGTGTCCTCATCTTCATGTAGCTTATATTCTACTAGAGATTAATGTACAATATTATGGTGGCTACAGAGAGGAAAACTAGACCAAGTAAATCAAATCAGAGAGCAGATTTCTGACAATCTACATTTTCACATCACTATCCAGAAATAAGTGAACAGTCTAAGTTCCCCTAAAATAGGTTAGCAGTAGCAAAAAGAACAGTGACGGACGTTAAGTAAAAGTTATCAGATGCAGAAAGAAAGAGAGACACATTAATGGCTGACAATATTACGTAAAAGCGAGAGACAGAAAAAAATTTAAAACAAACATGAAACCAAGTTATTACACAATATAAGTCAAGCATTCTCCCATTAGGGACTCTGTTATAATGCAAAGATGTTTATTACAATCAAGTTTTTAGAGATCTCAGTAGGTATGTTTTCCACAGGAAAAGTGTTATACTTGATGTTAAGCTTCAAAAGCTGTCCCACAAAATAGGGTTAGTATTAAATGCACATTGAAATACTAACCCTATTTTAGCATTTCAGTGTGCATAAAACACTTCCCACAGAATACTATTTATACCCTGAATAATTATGTTTCTAATAAGGAAAAAAAAATCAGAATTCCAACCTGGATGCCAAGAATGCCTCTTAATTTATTGCAGTCCTTGCTACAGAAGTGTTGACTCTTCTGCCTCCTAGGGGGTAGGATGAGGGACTGGAACAGAAGCAAGGGCAGTCTGTCAGAACCAGAGTTAGGATTTCAAGTCAAAATAGGTTTATCTGTCCTTTCCTCCTTCTCTCCCATCCAACCTAATTAAAGAACAGCACTGAGCTGGACAAAAACAGCTGGGAAGGGGAAAGAATTAAGGAAGACAGCATTCTTCTCTACTTACGTTACAGGGCAGGGGTCCCCAACCCCTGGGCCATGGACCCCTAGTGGGTCCCTAGTTCCTGTTAGGAACCTACCACACAGCAGGTGAGCAGCGGAGATGGAGAAACGCTTACCGCCTCCTGTCAGATCAAAAGCAGCACTAGATTCTCACAGAAGCGCAAATCCTACTGAGAACTGTGCATGAGGGCTCCAGGCTGCACGCTTCTTATGAGAATCTAATGCCTGCTAAACTGAAGTGAAGCAGGCAGTGATGCTAGCACTGGGGAGTGGCTGCAAATACAGATTATCATTAGCAGAGAGGTTTGACTGCACAGAGACCATAATAAAGCAATTGCTTGCAGACTTCTATCAAAACCCTATCAGTAAGTGGCAAGTGACAACTGAGCTGCATCTGGTGGAATGCCATAGAGCGACCCCCCACCCCATCTGTAGAAAAAAATGTCTTCCACAAAACCAGTCCCTGGTGCCAAAAAGGTTCGGGACTGCTGATACAGAGGGTCAAACCCAAACAGGACACTGAAATGGAAGGAAACAAGGTGGCCAAAGTTGAGCCTAAAGCAACAGCAGAATTACACACAGGTACACACAGAGATTAGAAGGGAAGGAAGGAAATCCCTAAAATAACCAAACTCACAGGAAAAAGAGAACACATTGGTCATTTCCAGAGGCAAGGGATGGGGTAGGAAGAGGGGTGTGGGAAAAGGGTGAAGGAGGCCAAATGGTAAAAACTTCCAGTTTTAAATAGATTCTGGGGATGTAATGTACAGTCTGGTGACTATAGTTAACAATACTGTAGTATATATTTGGAAGTTGCTAAGAGAGTAAACATTAAAAGTTCTATCTCAAGAAAATAATATGACTGTGAAATGACTGATGTTAACTAAACTTACTGTAGCAATCATATTGCAATACATACATATTTCAAATCATTATGCTGTACGCCTTGAACTAATACAATGTTATATGTCAATTCTATCTCAACGAAACTGGAAAAAAAGAAATAACATAATATCAATAACTAGAAAAGAACCTTTGAAAAGTAACATTGTTCACCTTCTTTAGCTTCAGCTCCTGAACTACCCAGCACCAAAGGGTTTTCAGGACCCCACTATCCAGACCTCTATGTGCAGACCTACCCTTTAGCCCCCAGGTATCCTACACTGAATGTACAATCCTGGAAATGGAAAGGATTGCCCTTTTCAAAGGACCAGGCTTCCCATCAGGTAAAAACCCTGGTTGCCTGAGGCATAAACATTATTCTACACAAGGGGGAAGGACGAGATTAAGTATGTGGTTGTAGGCTGGAACCTCACAATCCCATTTCTTCTCTTTATATGTGGGGATGGTCGTTTAAAAAGATAATCAGAATAATTTTTTTTTTAATAAAATGAGGAGTAAACAAAACAGTATTCCTAGAATAAAATGAAGATGTTCACCAAGCTTTGGAGAGACTGTGGATCAATGAAAGGACCTGTCACACAATGCAGTTAAGAATGGAAAACAGTACAATCCCTTGGGAAAACAATTTGACATTATCTGATTAAGTCAAACATTCACATTATCTTATGGCTTCAAAATTCCATCTCTGAATAGATACACAAGAAAAACTTTCATGTCATTACCAAAGACATGAACAAGAATGTACACAGAAGCAAAAACAGGAACAATACAAATGCCCATTGACAGAAGAATGGATAAATTGTGGTATTATCACACAATGAAATATTATACAATAGTCAAAAACAAATGTACTGCATCTAAATGTAAAACGATTGATAAATCTTATCAACATAATACTAAATGAAAAATAGCTAAGTCCCAGAATATAACCTTTATACAAATTAAAAAATGATATACTTCCCAGTAATATACAAATAATAAAATTATGGAAAATAAAAAAGCAAAGCAATAATAAACCTAAGATTAAAAACAGCAGTTACCTCAGGTGAAGAAAGGAGCACAAAATTAGACATATTATTATAACTGTTTTGGTTCTTGTGTTATGTAATGTGTTCATATTATATTATATTATATTATTTAAAAGTAAATAAATACAGGCATAAAATAAAAGAGGGCCATGCATGAACCAATAATGATTATGTGGTATAAACCAAGAATTAAAATTAATTCAATTGTGTGCAACTAAGATCCAAAGAAAGAAAATATCGTTGGGGCAACAATTTGGATCCATTCCTTATAGCACATCTTACTTCCTCCATCTTTATTTTGAATTCCACGTTCAACAATTTTTAAAAGTCTATAGTAATATTCACCCAGTTGTAGAAAAAAAACTCATTACAGGTAAATTCAGTGTAATTTGATGAACCGAGTATATATTTGAGGAAATTTTTCCATAAAAATATCTTTAAAAATAGTTTTAACACTTATAGGGGATGTGTCCATTATGGGAAAATATATATGTGAAATACTTCATGCACTAATAATATAAGTAAGATATCAGAGTGACTTCTTCTATCTTCTGTTAGAATAAAAACAATTCAAAAATCTGTCTCCTTATTTCCCCATAAAAAAGTTATTACTAGTCATCCCAATTTAAATTCTCCATTCTGAGTAAGAAAACATCTTGCTTAACTTCACGTGGATTCCAACTCTACCTTCAACACCCATCTAGTCATTCAACAAACACTGCTGAGCACCTACTATATACTAGACAGTACACTAAAGGTAAAAACATGGATAACACAGTCTTGCACTCCAAAAGCTCATAGCTGCACAATGCTTCTCAAAGTGTGGTTAGAGTAACATATATGAAGGAATTACACAAATGTTTGTAACACATACAAATTCCTGGATCCTCCTCTACACTGACTTATAGAATTAGAATTTTAAGGGTTACAGTCTGGGTAAAATGTCTTTTTAAAGGTACCCAGGGTTGATTCTTTTACGTAATAAAGTTTTGAGAATTATTGTTATAGTGCAGTGGTCCTCAAACTCTTTGGTCTCAAAACACCTTTATAGTCTTTAATATCAGATTCCACAGGTTCACGGCTCAGTCCCACAGGACTGTCCCTACTTCAGGTGCCAACTGAATGTTCATGTTGTTACCTGTTATTCAGACCAAGGGCTACAAATCAGAGATTCCAGGGACCTTCTCCTTTGGTTTGATTAATTTGCTAGAATTGCTCACAGAACTCAGGAAACCAGTATACTCACTAGATTACTGGTTTATTATGAAGGTTATTAAAGAATACAAATCAACAGCCAGGTGAAGAGATATACAGTATGAGCTCCTAGAAAGAAGCTCCTATTCCCCCTGGAACCGGGCCTGGAATAGCAGCAAGTAAATGCTTTCCAGTTCACCAACCCGGAAGCTCTCCGAATCCTATCTTTTCGGGTTTTTATGGCAGCTTCATTACATAGGCATGATTGATTAAATCCTTGGCCACAGGTGACTGATTTAACCTCTAATGCCTTTCCGTACCCTAGAGGTCAGTGGATGGGACTAAAAGTTCCAATCCTTGAACCATCTGGTTTCCTTGGCAGTAGCCCCCCACTCTTTGGTAACCTAGGGGCTTTCCAAAAGTTGCCTCATTAACATAACAAAATGTACCCTTTATCTCTCTTTCTCTTCACTTAGGAAATTCCAAGGGTTTTAGGAGTTCTATGTCAGACATGGGGAGAAAGACCAAATACATGTTTATTATAAATCACATTTTATAGGACCCAAGGGGCTTTTGCTTATGTGAATTATGTCTATAATTATGTCTATTATACTGTACTAGAAATTAATACTTAACAATGTAAAATATTTTTAAAATTAAAGATTTAAATTTTGTCAATCCACCTAGAAATAAATGTTTATGTCAACAAGAATAACTTATTTTTATGAAAGATAATTATATTTCCCCAAAAAGCATCTGTATTCTTGTATCTGCTTCTGCATTCAATCTGCTGCAATATCACATATCTCATAGTATTTGGAAAATTTCACTGTGCAATTATGAGCAAGTAAAAGTGAAAAAGGCAAATAATGTCATAGTATTTCCACAAAACTTTGACCTTGCAGATACCCTGAAAAGGTATCAGGGACTCCAAGGGATTTCTACACCATATTTTCAAACCCAACAGGATAGTGGATGGAACAGATAGCTTAAATGTATTTTTAGTACTATCTTAGTGAAAACTACAAAGCTCTTTGAGAACACAAAGAAAGGAGCACTCACTAACTTTGGAGAAAGCTAGGAAATTTTACAGAGGTGGTGACATCTGATCTCAAGTCCTTACACACTGGACCTACAAGGTCTGGACCTTCTTTTTCCTACTTTGCAGAGTGGCTCCTCCTCTTTCTCACTTGGTTGCTGCTCCTCAAACTGGCCAACCTTGTTCTCTTTTACAAGCCTTTGTATTTACTGTTCCTTCTGTCTGAAAGGCTCTTCACTCATATATCCCATGGCTGTTCTTGGCCATATCTGACCATTCAGAAAGTCAAAGAGACCTATATTTCCATATACCTGTAATCCACTCAGGGCTCACTGCTTGGGAAATTCTGCCTTACACTAACTGTTATGTATGTACAGTTAGCATCATTTAACAAAGCATATGGTAGCATCGTTTATAAAAGTAAAAAGCTTGGGTGGCAAAAAAGTAAAACTAAATATCGTTCAACAATAAAGTAAAAAAAAACAACAACAAGAGAATGAATTAGAGCTATAGTTTCACTATAAATAAAGCTGAAAAACAACAATATGCACAAAAAATTCTAGAAATGTTCCTATAGGTAACACGATTCAAAATTATAAGAATTTCTTCCATCCCTATCCTCTAGTTATATGGCTTCTCTCTTAGAAGACAACTGATATGACCAGTTCCCTGTGTGTGTGTGTCTATCTTTACACAAAATTGTTACGTGAGCTGAACGATACTACAATATGGTTTATGTATACCTACATATAAATTTAAAAATTTTAAATGTGCATGGGAATGATAAAGACCAAATTCAAAATAGTAATTACTTACAGGTGAAGAGGGAAAGAGAGAAATGGACTCAGAATGAAGCCTTTCAAATGTGCCTAATAAATAAGTGATTTTGGATCATTCAGATCTATGATATTTAAAAATAAGCTCTATTTGGTCACATAAAACAACATCACAATAGAAATTAAGTTCTTCTATAAATGTATGTTTGGAAATGGAATAGATAGCACATTTAATAAGCATTTATAGTCTAAGAGTTCTCAACGACTATCAGTAACAAAGTTTTTCAAATTTAGTTACTGTGAACTTTCAAAATTTCCTACCAAACAAAAAATGCAATGAAAATCCAGAACACATTCACAGCTCACACAGAAGAGTCAAAAGAACTTTCATTCCCACATTGAACTTGCAGAATGGTATAGTTTGTTTTGGAAAAACCATGGTCACAAGTGGCCTTAGCTTTCTCCCTTCCCAGCTTGAAGAGACAGCTGGTTGCCAGCTGTGCAGCTCCTAAGAGTCACTGCTTGCCAAGTAGTTGGCAGAAGGTGGTGAAGAGCTGACCACCTGTAATCCATTTTGATACTGCCTTTGACTATCACTTTGTAGAACTGGATATATTACAAAAATTCCAAGAGGAGTTGGCTAAATTTCCAGGTAGGAAGTTGGCCATTTGTCTTTAACTCAAAAAGGGTATGATGTAGGAAAAGAAAAAGAAAATAACAAAGCTACTAAAGCTTACAGGAATAATTTATAGGGCTATGTCCTTAACCTCTCCCAGATACTATCTGCCATATTTCTATCCATCATTACTTTAAATATGAGAAGTATATAAACAGCTAAATTCAAAGCTGAAAAACTGTATCTCAATGTCTACATAAGCATATATGTCATTTGTATTTTTCACTTTTATGTCAGTATTACATATATATACACACTTAGTATATATATAAAATGTATAGAGGTATGACATAAATAAATGACTATATAAACTGAACAAAGAACATGGAGATTTACTTACCATTTATGTTTTTATGCCTTCTGTACACAGTGTATATATATATATACATGCATATGTATATATGAGATATATAAATCATAAAGTTATATAGCAGAGGTATAAACAAACTTGGAAGATGGCACAGTTTAGTAAAGGTACTTGCTTTATTAAAAAAAAAATCAATACAATTTCCCCACAGATTCATGATGTAAAATTCTATAATCAAGGCTTGTAGATTTGTAATTATGGTATGTCAGCTACATTTAAACAAGAGTGTTAAAAGATTGTTAAAGTTAAACTAACACAATTGCAGTGTGAATTGTCCTAGTCTCTTTCTAATCTACTGGTGTCACTTTCATTTAATCAGGGGAAAACTATGGGCCAAAGTCAGTGCTATTTCCAATGCCCTAACATTCTTTGTTCACATTGGATTTTAAGCCAATACCAATCTAAGATGGTTACAAAAAGGTATATTTAAGAAAGTATTTTTAATCAATTAATTCACTCACCAGTGGGCTAGCTTAGCAGGCTTTATTGAAATTAAGTTGCCTTTAAAGTTATTAAATAATCTTTTATGTTAAATGAATAAAAACATTTTGTTCTATAACTTGTAGAATTTCTTGAATGTACCATAACTCTGGTTTAAAAAAAACAACTTACCAACACAAATCTTATTTGGAAACTTACTGTGGACATGTTATTTAGCTGAAAGACCTTATGAACATTCAGAACATCAATCCTGTATTTTCTACTTTCTTAGTGAAAATTATTTTCCAAGTCACTATTTAAATTAATACTGGAGGAAAAAATGCTACTCTTCATATTTATAAGATGCATTTAAATATTAATTTAAGTAAGGTACAACATTTGATTTACAGTTATACTATCAGCAAATAGTCTCCAAGTAACAGAGAAAACAGTGCTACGTTAGCTAGTTAGAGAAGAGTTACTGAATACTAATCATTATGGTTTGCCTGCGACTTTCCCAGTTTTAGCAATGAAGGTTCCACATCCTCGAAAATCCTTTATTCCCAGGTAAACCAGGGTACTGATGCCACCTAGACATTAAAGGTGGGGGGGGGGGCCGGGGGGGGGTTATAGTTCTGCACTGGAGAAGAAAATTGGAGTAATATATGGTAACTCCCTGATAGGGTTGCCAGGTTAGCTGTCAACCACTCAGATATCAGTAGGTCCAGCAATCTTCCTGGAATGTGGATCCAAATCTTTAAAAGCGTCTGCCAGATCCAAACCTACAAACTAATACCAACAGTGAGTTACATGTGAACAAAGGCTGCTGCTTGAAGAAACTTAGTGTAATTACCCATCCAACCTGTAATGCACACATCTCTCTAGTTTCACAGCCAGAATTAGTCCTGGAAAAACAATCCCATTGCTGGGAAGAGGGTATTTAAGGAGTCCTAGGAGTTAGAGGCTCAGGACCAAGTCAGCCTCATTCCTGTCCAACTCTCACTTTATAAGCCATTCCTAGTAACTGTACTCTTTCCTTGTTCCTAGCGATCTAACCTCTCTCTTAAAATCCATTTTCAAAAATCAGATACTTTGCTCTTGTTGCCATGCAAGGTAACAAAGTTTCTCTAAGACTAGGGCCTAAAATAATGCCCTTGAAATTTATTTCTACTTCCATTTCTAATATGGCTGCCGTTCACTAGAAAGCCTTCATTATTTTGCCAAAGTGCTCAAACACTCATCTTCCACTCATTGTTTGGACTCCCTAATGCCAAACCACCATCTATGTATTGCCTGTTCCCATACTCCTGCAACATTCCACCTGCCTGCCCAGAATCCTTCTTAAAACCCACTAAAGGACACTTCTGGATCACCTGAAGGACTCTAGCAGATTTAATTAGACAATAAACTCTAAGAATGCACCCTCCCTAGTACAGACTACCCAAATACCTAGAATATATATTTCTAGTGGTTCTCAATTCCTGGAGAGAAAACTGAAGGACTTAAGGGTGTGAATGATGACTTTAAATCTCTTCTTCCAATAAAAGTTGTGACTTCTGAAGAGAAATGGGGCTATCAGAAATGAGCATCTGACAAGAAAGAACGTGATGAGAACAGAAAATGGATTTTAGACCATTGCTTTAGGAAACCAATGAACAGAATCCTGTTCACAAAACCAAGAGCACATTTGAATCATGAAACTAATCAAGAAGTCTTTGAAACTAAATTTGGAGAGAAGAGAAAAACACATACCTTTAAAAACCTTTTATTATGAAAAATTTTAAACATATAAAGACTATAATGAAGCCCCATGTTATCATTAATATGTTACCATATCTGCCTCATCTATTTTTTTCTTTGCTAAGGTAAAATGGGGAATTCTAAAACTAGGATACTAACGCAGAAGATGGAAAGAGTTAATATAAATTTCAGGAGAAAAATAATGAGAGAGAGAAAGAGGAACAATATTTACATTACTGACCAAAACAAAATATGTGTAATAAACAGCTAAAATAGAGCTTTTAGGTTTTAAAAAAAGGCATCTCATTTTAGTACACATGTCCCCTCTACACCAAAATGTCAACAGAAAAGCCATGAAAAAATGTATGACAGACATTTCCATTAATTTATAAACAACTTGAGATACAGTAAATTATGAGGGTTTCACAAAAATGATTAAACTTACAAATTAAAGTTTGATAATGTTCTATTACTGGAATAAGACGAAAGCTAAACTTTATTTCCCAGCAGTTTCCATAGTACTGGGGAATTTTTGAAAGCCTAAAATATTGGCTTATTATCTAAATGAGTTTGTTTTCTCTAGAATATGTATTGTAAGCACATGACTACTTGAACTGAGTAATTTCATACACTAACAGATTATTAGGATGAGAAACGACAAGGTCATTTAGGTAATTAATGGAAATCTACCATTAGAAGTCATTTCTCATTATACCCCAGTACTTCTAATAAACAGATTTACTAAAATGACATAACCAAAATAAGTTTACCAAAGTGAACAACAGAACTCTGGGATGAGTAATAGTGCAAATTATTTACATTTTCAATTATACATCTCAAACTGTAATTGAAAAAATTAATTTATATACTTCAATTCCCCTATTATCACACATTTTTAAAAATACTCTTTTTTAAAGCATTGTACTTAAACTAGAGAGTTATAGATCAGAAACCTTGCTTCTTTCCCTTGCTCTGCCACTAACTAGTACTGTGATCTTAGACAAGTTTGATTTTTCTATTTTAACTTCATTAAACCTCAGTTTCTCATCTGTAAAGCGAGAATACAAACAATATTATTAGTTAACACTTACTTGCCACTCGCTATTTGCCACATGCTACGTTAAACAGTATGCAGAGTATGCATAGCAGGCACTTCCTGCAAGCAATTGCTGGAGATGGGTACTTTTTCCATTTCACAAATGAGGAAACTGAGGAACGGTGCCAAGTAATATGTTCAACAATACATAATAAATGGCAGAATTAAGATTTGAACCCAAGCAGTCTCACTTCAGAAGGGGTTGTGCATTTAACTACTACTCATACCATTTCCCTACCGCCTTCAAAATACTGAAAGCTTCAGGAAAGCACAGTGCAATGCTGTGCTAAGCCTCCGGGGGAAATGCCTTAAAAAGTGAATTTATTCTCTCTGTTCCCTTGTCCTTCCGCTAGTGCAAATAGTATGTTAAAAAGGGCACAAAAGGTGGGCAAAGAGGAAAAAGCCAGCGGGCTAGGTTGAGACATTTCTACCGAAAAAATAACTTTCTTCAGAAGCCTGTTTATCTTTTCTCCCGGAACTCTTCCATCAAAAAGTTTGCCCTGCTTGCGCCTGAAGTTCTAATAAGCCCTGAAGTGTCTAGCAGCAGTCAGGAATTAAGAGCCAGTGACGGGGTCGGGCTGCGGAGGGCAGCTCTGGGAGCAGCACCCCACCCCTCCGCAGCGAGCGTCGGGAAAGCGGGCTGGGTTGGGGTTAGGCCACAGAAGTTGGCCGAGAGCGCTGGAAGTTCACGCCCCAGTTCTCACGGACTGCCAGTCCCGCCTACCACGTTAGATCACCCGGCAACAACAAGGTCTCGTTTTCTGACGAGGGCCGAGCTCTCCGCTTCCCCCCGAAACTTCGGGACGGGCTCGCGCGTCGCCCCCGAGGCCGCCTCTCTCCAGCCGGCTCGGCGGGGAGATCCGGGGCGCGCGCACTCAGCAGGTACCACCGAAGCCCGCCCCCCGCCCTCGGCCGGGCCTCCAGATCGCGGCCGCCGCCCCTCCAGCTCCCAGACCGCGGGCGCTGGAGGGTAGGGGCTGCCGCCGACCCGGCCGCTCCGCCGTTGGCATTGCGAGCGCAGAGGCCACGCGAGGGGCGTGCCCCGGCCCGCAGGCTGCGGCACCCGCGCGCCCCGCGCCGTCCCGGCCGCGTCCCTGCCGGCCGCGGAGCCCCAGGTGCGGCCTGAAGTCCCTCGCTCGCCTTGGGCCTGCGCTCCGCCCGGCCTCTTGGGCCGCCATGAGGCGACGGAAAGGAGGAGCTAGCGGCTGCGCCATTCGCGGCTCCTTACCGCTTCACCACGCCGGTTTTGATCTTGATTTGCCTCACGCGAGGATCGGCCATGGTCCCTCGAGCGCCGCGTGAAGGAGGGGCGGAGAGCCGGGGTAACCGTGCAGCTAACAGAGAGGAGGAGGCGGTAGCGTCGGCGTAGCCGCCAAGGCCCCGCGCGCATGCGCACACCCGGGCGCCACACCCGGGGAGGCGGGGGTCGCGGGTCCCGGGCCGGTCGCTCTTCGGGCCGGCCGTCCCCGACAGCCGTCCGGTTCTCCCCTCGCGGAACCTGCGTTGGTCTCTCAGACCGCCGTCCTTTTCTTGCTCGAACAGCCCTCAATTTAGTGTGGACACAACTTAGTGCTTTTCCGAGTCGCCACAGCCTGGGCGTGTTGGGAAACTTTAGCTATCTCCCCGATAGACCGGTTTGGCGGTGACACTGCTTTGTGAGATTATCCACTTAATGGACGGAGTGACCTAAAAAGCGAATTAAAGATATTGTTTCGGTGTCATTATCTTGTGTCAAGTGGGCCAAAGCGATATATCTTTAATAAAACAAACTGCCATGCCCGCAGTCAAGGAAATTCTTACCCTCTGCCTCAGACCCCTGCAAAAAAATGTCTGTGGAGATGTACTTCACAAAGGAAATGACTGTTGGACTTATTCAAGTAATCATCACCTACGGTGTGTCTTAAATATTCAACTCACGAAAATGTGTAAGGAGCACAAAAGCTTGGGTCTCGTGGTCAGACCGACTGACATTCGGGATTCCATCCTTTAATAGCTAGATGACATTGGAAATGTGAGCTGTTTAACCTTCCTGCTGAGCCCATTGCCTTGTATGAAAAGTGGAAATAATACTGCCCACTTTACAAAGTAGATATGAAAATTAAAGCTCATGCCTGACATATGATAGATACTCAGTAACTCTCAACCGTTGTTTTATATTTTCAAAAAACATGTCTCTTGCACAAAAGGGGTTGCATCTCCACATCAACCTCTTCCTGATGCAGTTCTCCAAGGAAGTCAGGGCAGAGCCTTCTTTGTTTTGTATTTTTCTTGGTACCATCCTTCAAAGCCATCTACCTGACTATCTTTTCCCTTCCCTACACTTGATTTACTTATTCTGGCTTTCATACCTAACTCTGGAACACTCTCCACTCTGCCAGTCCAAGGCCCTTATTTTAAATTTAGGTCAAAACCCAACCCCTGAAGAAAGTCTACCATGATGAACACCCCCCACCCCCATTTCAATGCTCCCTGGATGCTTTGGAATCACCCAATATTAATTTTCATTTTTGGTACATTTCTTTAAAAAACTGTTGTTTGAGTCCTTCACAAGGGTGTGCTCACTCTCCTACTTGGATTATAAGCATCTTTAGAGGCAAGAATCTTGTCTTCCGTAAAGCCTCCCAAATTCCCACCTGTGTTCTGTACACAGCAGGTGGTAAATTCAGTAACTGTTGTCCTCCAACTGACTGGCACACTGAAATACAATTTCGAGTGACAAAGCAGAGCAGAGAAATACTGGGGGTCAGGGGGCTGAGTCGAATCAAAACAAGACAAAAACCCGGCAGACTCACCAAGGCGCAATGGTACAATTAGAAATCCAGTAGCTCATTAATATAAGTACTGTGCAGTCCCATAAGGCAAAGAGACAACAGCAGCTGAACCCACAAACCAGAAGATTGTGCAGCTAGGACTCCTGTTATTGTCAGGGATGTTCTTTCAGTTATGCGACAAAAGCCCTAAAAAGCGAATTAAAGATATTTTTTCAGTGTTGTTATCTGGGTAACTCCCTATTTTCCTTTCTGCCTTGATTTCCAGAACCTCAGAGCTCAGTTTTCGGCTGATTTGCAGGAGTTTCCCTCAGCCTAGGTTTTCTAACGTAAATACCTTCTATCTCCCCCAACCCCCAACTCTACTTCTCCCCTTTTGCCCCTTTTCTCTTTGTTTTAATGATTTTGTATCTATGACTGTCCTATAAACCCATAATAAGTAAACGTAACACACCGACAAAAACATCTGTGCTGCTGCTGCTGCGTCCTCAAGCCCATGCCCAGGGCCTCAAGGATAGTGTGTGTTTGTGTCTGTGTGTACCATATTGGATACTTGAGGCTATGGGTTAAGATCACGGAGTTTGGCTCCCACCCCTAAGGACAGGAGATCAGATGGAATTGTTCCCAGTGTCAGGGGTTAACAATAGGTGTAAAGAACTTTAACTTTGGGGCCCAACTGTCTGAGGTCATATCCTAGCTCTGCTTCTTACTAACTGTAAACTTGGACAAGTTACTAACCTCTTTATGTGCCAGTTTCTTCACCTGTGAAATACGGGTGATAGTAATAAAAGTACTTATCTCATAAGGTTGTTATAAAGCTGAAATGAGTTAATATTTGAAGTGCTTAGGACAGTGCTGGTACTTATTAAGCCCCTACGAAGTGTTCATTAAACAAGTAAGTCATCTGGGAAGATGGTCCTAAGTAGGACACTAAGAACACAGTAGGAAACACATTCAAATGAATACAGAAACGTACATGTTATCATTAATGAGATCATACTGAATTCATACTGAATTCATGTTTGACTGTTAACTCTGTATAACAAGGACCCATGTTGGACTCATTCGCCACCATATCCCAGCGCGTAGCAATGCCAGGCCCATAACAGGTGCTCAGTAAATATGTATTGAACGAATGAATGCTGCTTTAAAACTCTTTTTCCCATTTACTAGTGTCACAGAACCTCCCCATTCCGGCAAGTAGGCTACTAAAATAATCTGAAACATCCCCGCCCCCCCAAACTTCTTTCTCCAGGCCTTTCTCTTTGGGGTCTGAATTGTGAGGAGGTAGACCCATTGGAGGTCCTTTCTTGTTACTTTAGGACTAAGCATAGGGGTACTAACCATGAGAAAATACTAACCATAGGAGGGTTAATAATGACCTAGGGCATTTGAAATAGAAATTACGTAAGCTGCATTTTTCACTGTTTGGCACCCTTTTGTTCCCTTATCCCTAAACCTTAATTGAGTTCTTAATGAATATTCCAGCCTGGGCCTCAGTCAAACTGTAGGAATGAATGTGTAGAGAACTCCATAAAAGATAAGTTAATCAACATTTGAAATTGAGGGTTGAAGTGATCCCCAGGACTGGGGGAAATCTGGCAGAACAAGAGGAAAGTCCAGCCATCTCCCCCCCTGAGTGGCAATTCTTCCATTGCCAGTTTTGGAGGTTTTAGGTACTGTTTTATTAAAGAATACTGCAAATTCCATTACAAATACAAGTTGTTTTCCCACACACTTATAGGGCTACGAACTCAGTCTCACCATTCTACCCCAAATCGACCCCAAGCTCCTCAAGATTAGAGACCACATTATATTCACCTTCGTGTCCTCAACACCAAGCTTATGCCTAGTGCCTAGCAGATGCACCGTCTATGTTTGCTGAGTTAAAGAAAAGTCAAATATAGCACTGAGATAGGTTTCTAACAAAAGACTGGTCATGCTTTTTTTATTCTCTGGGATGGAACTCGCAGGTAACCAGCATGCTGTGAGACTTATATGGGGCCAATGTGCAGTTGTTCTAATACTGTACTTCTGTTTTAATAAAACTAGATGGCCAATTGGAGAGGACACCCCTGGAGAGATTATTTAAATAAAGAAGTACTGTTGATAAGAGTATATATTTTTTGAAATGTCTCTGATAATTACATCTAGGTTTTGGAAAGATTTAAAATATTTCCTTCATCATTAGGAAATATACCTCTTCTGAATAGATTCAGAAGATCCCCTTCCTTCTCTGCCACTTGTATATCTTTTCAAATTCTCTTGGCCTTCCCTCTTACTGGAACCACTACAGTAGCACCCCATCGAACTCACTCTTTGCCCAGCATTACATGAGTACCACCTGGGCCATGAGCCCCACCGAGACAGGGGACAGGCATGGGAAACTCCTCAGTACACAAGTATGTACAGCCCAGTAGTGCAAGAGACCAGGAGCCTGTGGATCAATGCCCCATCCTTTCATTCTCCAAGCAGCCGGCAATTTTGAGACATGTTCTGTAAGGCTCTTCAGATGGTCCCATGGAATCAAACATCAATCAATCACCTGTAGCACTGGCAGACTCAATAATCCATGTTTGCATTTGCTTCTCTTCTTTCCCTGTCTCATTTATCCATTCCTCACTCATGGCCTCCAGAATCACTTTCCAAATAGTGGAATAGTAATATACTGCATTTGGGAATAGTGTTCTGACTCATTAATCAAGGGATTCAGAAGACTGTTAGCTTTGAGTGGAGCACAGGGCAAGAATGGGTTCTGCACTAGGTCTGGGCTGCAGTGCAAGCTTCCCTGCTATTCAGGCCATCTGACCACGTAGATCCAATGATGCTGATATATCTGGTGAACCTTAAGAGGAGAGCAGTATACAGGCCATGCTTACTGAGGCAGAAGTCAATACTAACTTTTTTTTTTACCATAAGAGTTTAGCACTGTTTAAAGTTTTCGCCATACTCTATAAACTGTGAGTGGCATCTATCATAGACACTATTAACTGGCTCACCCAACATTCATTCCCCAAACCCTCTTCCATACCTGCTTCCATTGCAGGGCTTATGTTCTCAACCTCCCTTACAGCTAGAGGTGGCCAGATACACAATTGGGGGCAAATAGATATAGGTGGAAATATGTAAGCAGTTACTGAAGATGCTTTGAATTTCTTGATAAAAGGGACAAGTACAGGGAACTGCCCCTTCCCACTTCTTCCATGAAAGTAGATGGAATAAATGGAGTGAAAAATATCCATCTTTCATCCATGAGGGAAAGACAAATATATCAGAGACACTAGTCCTGACATAATTGAACTGTTCAGCCAAAACCAGTAGCTGTCTACCTCTAGTCATCTTGTGTGGGGAAAAAAAAACAAACAAAAAAACCCATATCCTTAGGGATTTAAGTCACTGTTTATAAGATTTCTGTTATTAGCATCCCAAAGGGTTTTCTAACAGGCACGGACTCCACTAGAGTGCCATACATGAGTCTCTTCTTTGAGGAGAAGATACAGCTCTTGGATCTTTGAAAAGAAGATGCCTATGAAAACAAAAATATCTCCAGTTGTGGCTTTTATAATGTGTTCTCATTGTATGAGTGTATTAAACATACAACTTAAATGGTCACAGGTCACGGAGTGAGGATGTTGGACAGCTGCATATTTTAGACAATAGGAGTTCTATCCAGGTATCAAGAGAATCTAATCCTTTTGCCACTGACTTACAGAGGCCCTATTTACAGCTGAACAGGTATCTGATATAACAATTCATTGTTCTGACACATATTGCAATCATCATGTGCAGTTTTTAATGCATCATGTTACATTAGCTTAGCCCATGGTCTAGTACCATGTAACATAAATTTTGCCAAAAGGAATGACATTACGTGACACTGAATTTTAAAAGACACACACTATTTTTTCAGATCACATACCTTTTATCCATGAGTGCCCAATTCAAAAATCAAGCTGGCAGACAAAAGTGGAGTAAATGTGTAGCCTCAAAGCAGCATATTTATCTTGAGTAGTTTTGCACATTTCTACCTGTAGTCAATGATTCCATTCCATTTTTATGCTGAAATGCATGAGCAACATTAATGGACCTTTTTGTGTCACTTGAAGTAAGACTTTTATTCAGGGTCAATCAAGAGAGACCTGAGAGGTGTTTTTGGATTTCACTTTGGATAAATTTTTTTTACATGTTTATCATGAGCTGTCTATGATTATTCAATTTGAAACTCACCAAAATATTTATGATTATTTTACTTTATACTATCTACAGCTATTCCTTTCAGTAAGATATCTTTCTTAGATGTGAAATATTTTCAGTTGCCATTACATATTCTTTTTTGATATTAATAGGAAACATAACAAAAAAAGATAAAGATATTTGGACAGCAGATTACAGCTAGTAGGCTACTAAAAGAATACTCTAAATAATGGTTCACAAAGATCCATTCATATAATTTTTTAAATTTAAATTATTTACTTCTTTTTGAGATTATCTTTCAATAGAGTTTCTTGTCCATTATCATAAACTACTTAAGACCTGGATAGTTCTTCTTGAACTATAAACCTAAAGTTAAAAAAAAATTAAGCTATCATCTGTGAAACCTTACTAGGATTCTGCAGAATCGTCTGCCAAGGGGAAGGAAGTGTTCATGAAATGCCTTTTCCCCTAATATTTTAAGGTAATATAAAAATATTACTTCTTAATTAAAGAGAGAAATTTCATTTTAACTTCCACATTTCTACATCTACAATTTCTAATTCCTATATTATTGCCCTAATGTTTTAATTATTGTATTTTTATTTCATTAATACTTCAATTACTTCCTTTCCTATATTACCATATCTTCACACATATACGTATGAATGTGATTGCCACTTAATCATATAATTGAATTTTTTTTAAGATTTTATTTATTTTTAGACAGAGGGGAAGGGAGGGAGAAGGAGATGGAGAGAAACATCAATGTGTGGTTGCCTCTCACATGCCCCCTACTGGGGACCTGGCCTGCAACCCAGGCATGTGCCCTGACTGGGAATGCAACCAGCAACCCTTTGGTCTGTAGGCCGGCGCTCAATCCACTTAGCCATACCAGCCACAGCAGATTTTTAAGAATTCTTTTTGTATATGAGTTATATGCTTCCAAATGATTTGGAAACCTTTAGAGCTGATAGAATTCAACCAATTCCCCCTGGATTTTTAGCCACATAAGAAATCAAGAGTAAAAGATTTCAATAAAGACCTAGTTGAATTCAGTACAGCTGAAAGTCTATGTGAGACCAAGTAACCAATAATTAATGACTAATTTCCCCCCACTTTTTACTCAGGTATTTTGGCATTCTGTCCTGCAGTGATGCTCCTGCGATGATTAAAAGAAGAATTTGGGCCTCAGCTAAGACACATTCTCATTGGATAACTTGAACAATTTACTTAATTCTCTCTGAGACTTAGTTTCCTCAACTGTAAAGAGGAGATAAAATATCTGTCACACAGAGTTGTGGTTCTTGTGAAAATTATATGAGGCAATGTATGTAAAGGATCTGACACCATGCATGGCACATCATAAGCACCCAATAAATGGGAATGAACCATTTTTATTATCTTTTCTCATGTGAGCAAATAAAACAATGATACAGAATTCATGCTTTTTAATACAATTAAACTGTGGAGTAAGTTTTTCTTTTCAGCGAACTTAGCAAAGGAGTCCAATAGAAACCACTGCTTATAAATATATAAGGGTTATAAATTGAGATATGAATATTATTGGATTGATCTTTCACAAACAGTATAAAAAAAGGAAGCAGCACATGTTAAATTTATTATTGGCAATTTGCAATGTTAAGATATCTTTCAAATAAATACATTTAAAATAGTCTGTAAATTTCATGTTTATGCTTATCAAGTTTAATGCTAGTTATGTAACTTTGGAAGAAGAAAGACTAATGGTATGATTAAATGCAGTAGTATAAATAAAGACATAATTCTTAACATATAAGGTCTGTCTGGAAAAAGTCCAGCCATTGTTAATATAATGAGAATGGCTTGGGCAACATCAATGTAGCCTGGCAGCCAAGGAGAGCACATGCATGAACAATGATGACTTCACTATACTAGTCAGTGGGGACAGTAGACATCATGAGTGAGCATGTGTACTGTATGGCCATCACATTCAAAATGACTGAGCTGGTAGAGCAACGAATCGGCATCAAATTTGTGTTAATCTTGAACATTCCTCCTTTGAAGCTATTCAGATGATTCAAAAGGCTGCAGCTATGGGCAACTGATGATTGGCAGCTTCATCACTATAATATACCTGCTCATGCATTATGTCTGATAAAGAGTTTTTTGGTGAAACATCAAATCACCCAGGTGACTCAGCCCTGCTACAGCCCAGATTTGGCACCATATGACTTCTGCCTTTTCCTAAAACTAAAATCACCTTTGAAGGCGAAGAGATTTCAGACCATCAATGAGATTCAGGAAAATATGACAGGGCAACCGATGGCAATTGGGAGAACTGTGTGAGGTCCCAAGGTGCCTACTTTGAAGGGGACTGAGGTGTCATTGTCCTATGTACAATGTTTCTTGTATCTTGTATCTTGTTCAATAAATGTCTCCATTTTTCATATTACATGGCTGGATACCTTCCGGAAGGACCTTGTATATTAAGTGTTTAATAAATTATAATTACTATTATTTCCAAATAAGACAGAATCTACTAAGTGTACTTTTATCGCACTGAAGGGCACATCTTACATTTAAAAATATTTATAACAATATTTAAAATAATGACTCAATGTGTTTATATTTTTCTTTTAGTACAGCAAAATAAAAAATCAGGTAGGAAATTTCATAAGAGTTAAAACAACAAAGATTAAAATCAATAAAATTTCAGAAAGGGTTTACTAGCATGTTCATTTTTATTTAAAAATTAGAATCTGTCTTCACCAAATCACTGGAGAATAAGTGCTTGGAATGCAATATTATTTAACTAATAATGAATGAAAATTAGTGCCTACAAGTAAAGACTGATATATCATTTAGGTTGTTTGTACTACTATACACGGTAGAATTTTGCTTTCTTTGTTTTATAAAAGTTAATTTCCATAAATAAAGATGAAAATAATCAATGTTTTATAAACACTGCTTTATAAATGCTTGCTCAGGTTTGGATGAATATTACACAAATCAAGCAGTTATATTTTAACTATTCTAACAGGAATGAAAAACAGTGGTGAGAGCATGCAAGACATATTGTCTCTCTGCACTGTAATGTATTCAGACTGTGTGACTACTTTGTGAAATATGCAAAAGGAGAAAGGAAAGTGTCACAGTAGAAAAAAACAACTTACCAGTTGTCAGTGGCACTTGCAAACTGCTTATGCTGGACACTCACTGTGCCCCTTTAAACTTTCATTATCCCTATTTTTGCTTTTGCAACCAGTTGGAAATGACTATAATGCTACACAGACAAAAGAGTAAAGAACAACACAAATGAATTTAATATAAAACCAGGAACTTAAAGAAAATGGCGAACAGGAGTAAACTGAGAAAAGGAAAGAAATAAGGGTGAACTAGGTTTGGGGTTAAATATGGCAGAAGGGTGTGATGAAGGTGGGAAGAACTGGGGCAGGTAGGCATGGTAATGTGCTGAATTCTTTAAACTTTTCTGCATTTGGCAAGTAAGGCAGGAACACTGGGTCCTTGCTTTTGTTACAATATTTTTTCAGTCATATAACAGAGGTTAAATTACAATCACATACCTAACATAGAGAGTTTCCATAATGTTTCAGAAGCCTAGACACCTTCCAACTTGTTCTGCCATGCTCTGGGATTTTGCCCTTTCTTGCATCATCAGACGTCTCCCAAGACGGCTGCCATTCCAGTCTCATATTCCATGTCCTTTTTAAGGTATGAACTGGTAGATGCTTGAAACACTTCTGTTCACATTCCATTGGCCAGAATTTAATTACATGACCACACCCCATTACAAAAGAGGAGGAAAAATGTATTCTGTAGCTGAGCTATCATGTGCCCATTTTTCTTAAACTTTAATCTCTCATTCAGTTTAATTTTATTGATTGATTTTAGAGAGAGGAAGGGAGAGAAAGAGAGAGAGAGGGGAATTTGTTGTTCTACCTATTTATGCATTTATTGGTTGCTTCTTATATGTGGCCTGACTAGGGATCAAACCCACATCACTAACATTTTGTATCCAACTGAGAGACCCCGTCGGGGCGCTATCATGTGCCCAGTTAAAAATCACAAGAGGAGTCCTGGCCAGGTAGGTCAGTTGGCGGGAGTATTGTCTGATACACCAAGGTTGTGGGTTTGATCCCTGGTCAGGGCACATACAAGGGTCAACCAGTGAATGCATAATTAAGTGGAAAAAGGTAAAATTTTCTTCTTTTTTATGACCAACTAGTATTCTATGGTGTAAATGTACCATGGTTGTTTTTTCCATTCATCTACTGAGGGACACTTGGACTGCTAATATGGCAAATTACATTGGTTGATTTTCAACTCATTGAATCAGCCTTGCACCCCTGGAATGACTATCACTTGGGCACTATGTATTATCCATTTTATATTTTCCTAGATTTTATTTTCTAATATGTTTCTGAAGGATATTGGTCTGTAGCTTTCTTTACTTGTACTGCCTCTTTTTTCTGTTGATAATGGGGAAATTCTGGCCTCATAAAATAGCTGTTCTCCCCTCGTCTGTTTTCTAAAAAAAAAAAAAAGTAGAAATAAAAATTAAGTAGAAATTTTCCTACTTACATATTTTGCAGAATTCACCAGTGAAACCATGTGCACCTGGAGTTTCTTTTTGTTGTTGGAATATTGTTAACTGCAAATTCAATTTCTTTACTAAGTACACAACTACAAAAATTATCTATTTCTTCTTGCATTTTGGTAGTTTGTATCTTTCAAGAAATTTGTCCATTTTATCTAAGTTGTTGAAGGATGGACATAGCACTATTGCTATGCTAAATAGTACTGTGTACTACTCCTTATTATTCTTTTAATGGCTATAGGGTCTGTACAGATATCCATCCTTTTCCTCCCGATATTGGTTATTTGTGTCTCAAGTTTTTTAAACTGAGGTAAAATACATATCATGTAAAATTAACCATTAACCACTTTAACGTGTACAATTCAGTGGCATTTAGTACATTCATAATGTTTTACAACCATCACCTCTATCTAGTTCTGAAACTGGTGCCTTGTGAGGTCATTTAAGTTTGAAAAAAGAAGACAACTAAGAAAGCTGTGTGAAGGAGCAAGGCAAGGGTTAGAATGCAGGATTTACTGGTGATCATGTTAAGACTATAGCAAGGGACCGAGCGTTAAAGGCTTTGGATATGTAGTGCCATTGATTCAAGTAACTTTGGTGTGGTACTTGGGAAAGAGGAGTGTATGGACAATGGGGCAGGTCCCATGGCTTGTAATCATAGCCCTCAAAAAAGCTTAAAAATACTTGGCTGCTTTTATGTAATATTAATGTGGAAACAGTTCCTGGGGGAAGATGACAAGGAGGCAATTCCTCTGAAACAGGGGGTGCTTGGCTTAGCTCAGAAGTATAAAAACCGACCATCATTTCCATAAACCCTGCCTTGAGTTCCATCTGTGAAACCTAGATCTGCGATGGAGGGACGCTTTAGATCTCAGGGAAAATGAAGGAAATGTATGCCATTTCCTAGGAGAGTACTGCTTAAGAAGCTTTCCTTTTCAAACTGGAATGTTCTAAACAGATCCAAAGTATATACATTCCTTGGCAACATAAGCCTGAATAATTACTCAAAGCCACAAATTTTTAAATCAAATTTTGGTTTAACCATCAGAAATGGCTTCTGGCTTATTCCTTTGCTGGAATTCTTATTCCAGCTAAATCATTTCTTCTCTTGGGGACAACTGGCTACAAAGTGTTCGAAACACAAGTTGTCCTTCCTTTGCCCTTCAGGCAGCCCGGGAACCCTCCCAGAAGCAAGCAATTGTTAAGCCTTGCTCCTTCCCCTCTGGAATATCCTTTCAAGCCTCTCCTCAAGCCAAAATAATAACCTTTTGAAATCTCAGCTCTAAAAAAGCCCTAAAGTAAGCACTCAATACTATGGAAACAATCATTTGACATCATTCCAGTAAATCCATCTTTGGGCTATGCAGCTTGTTTTACTGTAATGGTGTTATCTTGGGATTTATTGGCTTCCAGAACTAAGAAAAAGACATAGGAGCACCTTGAGCAACTGCTCAGTTATGGAGAATGCGGAAAAAAAATCAAATCAAATATCTGCAAAATGTGCCACTCTATTGTGCATTTATTTCTTCCAGTTTTATTCCTATCTTGACAAATTGTTTGATGTGAACTCATCTCGTTTTTGTTTTTTGAAAATCACATACAGATTCTTAGACATGAATAAATATCTTCTTGCCAATTTCAATAAAAGAAGGAGTAGGAATATTGCACCTCATATACACACATCTGTATCATTCAAGGTACAGTCAAGAGACAGAAACCATACCAATTATTAGAACAGAGAAAATATAGTTGTTACCTAGGTATAAAGTAGTTAACTAAGTAAATGAAAGTGCAAAAGAGGTGCCACAGAGGTAGAGGTAGCAATGGCAAGTAACATTTAACACCCCCAGAACTGGAGAACAAAGGAAATAAATTGGAATTATTATAACGTAGGAACTCAGAGCAAGCTGCTAACCTCTGAAGAGAGAACACTGGCAGATCCTGCCGCTCTCTCTGGAGGGCAGAACGAATCTGGTCTTGCAACATTGAGAACAACTCTGAACTGAATTAAGCTGCTGCTACAGGAAGGAACTAAAGCTGTTGGGATGAAGAAGTGATGTTAGTGCTATGCTCACAGAAACAGGAAAAATTTAGGAAGCACAGGAAAAAGCAAGTCCCTTCTTCCTCTAGCATTACAGGCTCCCTGATGAAGCAGAAATCTGGTTTTTAACATTTTAGAACTGGCATCCCAATGCAGAGTACAGAAGGATGGGCTTGGATGTGAGAGATGAAAACTTAATAGGCACATTTCAGCACCTTATTCAAATTGCACCTTAATTAAGCAAGATGAAGATATCAGAAAGGCTGGCTGGCTGCCAGTGAGGGGCTCCCAGTTGCATTACCTTGGAAGAGTCCCCTTGGTCCTTAGTTTTGTAGGTCCAGAAACTCAACTGTGTCAGAGCACCAAGAACTGACAGAACTCAGAGGGATAGGTCACATGATCCAACTTACAAGGGACTAATCAGTAAACTCAAAGGCCAAGGTATTATTTTATAGTGAGAAAGACATCTCAGTGTCTAGATGGTTAAGCTAGTATACACATTCTGTCATCTGTAGGAAAATATGAGTCAGAAGGTAGCTGATGGCGTGGAATAAGAGTAGGACAGTTAGTTGGATGCACCCCATGGCTCTGTAATAATTGTCTAACACTGTTACAGAGATACATTGGGCCAACTGACATCACATCAGCCAGTTAATATCCTCACCATTTACATAGAGGTGATCAGAGCTCCCCCAAAACTTACTCTTTAATATTTAATTGGCTCTTGACAGAGTCCAGCCTTCTGTTAGTATCTTTTCTTCAGAAAAATATACATAGTTACAGTTTTATTTGTCCTTGGTAGATGGTCCTGGACAAGTTATTGAATGTTTCTGAATCTTTCCTCTTCTTTGATGAGGAACGATTGTCCCTATGTCATAAGACTGTTCTATGGATTAAAAACTAGTCCATATAAATATTCAGAGGACAATGCCTAACACACAGGAAGCTCCCAAAACATATAAATTTTACTCCTACCTTTCATCCTGCTTTGATTATATTAAGACTTCCTACTTTTCTGACATTTTTTCTTCTTAAAAAGATAAGTTAAATGGCTGTATAGCATCCATTGAAAGGATGTATCATTTTATTTAAACAGTAGCTACTGTTTGGCAGTAAGATTGTTTTTAGTTTTGTGTTATTAAACTTGATGTTTCATTTCTGGTATCATGCCAGGTCAAGTTCCCAGGTAGACACTCCCATAGGAAGCAAGTTATCACACTGAGAACATACTCGAAAGCATCAAAGAACTTGCAAGGAAATAAAGAATATTCAGGCCAAAGACCTGAATATGAACCCAGATCAAATACAAAAATATTTTAAAAGCCACCAGGGATGCAGGTTACTTGACTTTGAAAAAGAGCAATATATAAAGCACTATGCTCCCTAAAGCAACAGTGGAAGCAAGAGGCCAGGGAAATGATATCTTCAATGTGTCACACTATCTCCATGAGCATTTCCTTTGGTGCTGGTGAGCTTCTGGCAAACTCTGTCTATGTTTTGGTCTGGAAATGCCTTTATTTTGTTTTCATTCATGAGAGATAATTTCACTAGGTATAGAATTCTAAATTGATAGTGTTTTAATTTCTTTGCACATTGATATTTAAGCACACACACTCACACAAACTGCTATACATATATATTTATACTGGAAAGAACATAAGCTCAGGTAGGTCTAAAATAAAAATAAATGAAGAATTAAAAAGTACTTAATTATGTGGGTAAATCAAAATAAAAATTGTCTATGAAACAACACATATACCAATCTTTGTAATATATCTACTTTCCTACTGAAAAATACAAGATCTTAAACAATTTAACTCCATTTATCCCCCTTCATGACCTATACGCAATTGTTTTAAATTGCTTATATTTTAAATTGAGTACATGATAAGAGCTTTAAGTCAATATACATGACAACAATTTCATAGAAGTCATGAGGAGAATAAACAGAATTAAAGTGTTTTAAGCCCTGGCTGGTGTGGATCAGTTGGTTGGAGCATTGTGCCTTACACCAAAAGGTTGTGGGTTCAATTCCCAGTCATGGCACATACACAGATTGTGGGTTTGATCCCCAGTCAGGGTGTGTATAAGAAGGCAACCAATCGATGTTTTTCTCTCACATTGAGGTTTCTCTCACTCTCTCTCTCTCTCCCTCTCTCTCTCTCTCTCTCTCTCGACCTGTGCCTCTCTCACCCCCACCCTTCTTCTCTCTTTAAAAACAATGAAAAAATGTCCTCAGGTAAGGATAAAAAAAACAGTGTTTTAAGATTTTGTGTTTATAATAAGAAAGTAAATAACCCAAATATTCATCAACTGATGGACAGATAAACATTCACCATCAAACATTCATAAAATGTAGTATTGGGTTGGCCAAAAAGTTTGTTTGGTTTTTTCCATAAGATGGCTCTAGTAGAGCTTAGTTGTCTTTAACTTCATTTGAAACAATTCTTTTAGATTGTATTGTGACAGCTGTCATATCAGTGTGAATTTAAAAAACAGCAAAATTGGTAAATTTTTGTGTAGTAATTTTAATATTGAAGATGGGAGAAAATAAGCAGAATTCAACAAATAAAAATAAGTGAAAAATAAAAGTACTAATATGTATTATAATATCAATGCACTTTAAAATGGCATGCTAAGTCAAAGAAGTCAGTCACAAAAAGACACATATTGTATAATTTCATTTGTGTAAAATGTCTTGAATAGAAAATCCACAGAGACAGGAAGTAGATTAGTAGTTGTCAGGGGCTGGAGGTAATGGTGAGTGATTGTTAAAGAATACCAGGTTACTCTTCAGAGTGATACACATGCTGTAAAAATTATATAGTGGTAATGATTGCACAGCTCTGTGAATAAACTAAATACCATGGAGCTGTACACTGTAAGTGGGTAAATTCTATGAAAGGTGAATTGTATCTCAATAAAACTGTAATTAGAAAAAATCACAAAAGGATACCATTGGTAAAGGCAATCTCATGTGCATAGCCTTTCAACTCCCCATTTGGACACATAAGAATGGCCCTTGGGCCTGGAACACTATCCTTAGTAAAAGATAGCGGGCTCAAAGAGTACGTGCTAGGCTTATCACCTTGTGTGGAAATATTTTTCCCTATTCCAGGCTCAGCGTGTGATCTTTTATTCTGCCCGGATGATGCCTCAATGATCTCAGGCACAACCCTGGCTTTTGGTATTTCAGACCCTTTTGCTCTGGCTTGACTCTGTTGTTTTCCTTAGTGACTCAAATACTAAGATGCATGTTTGGACTTCTATTCCTGGTGACTGGCATTGTGATGATCTTTTCTATCTTGCACGTAGTTGGAGATCCCCCCAGATACTAGCAACCAGTGCACAGTGTTCTGCTTAACTGATACCACTCTTCTCTTTAAATTTGCAAAAGTGAAAATATCTGAAAATTTCAAGTACAGATGAGGATGTGGTGCAACTGAAACTCTCATAAAACAAAATGTAAAATAGTAAAATCTCTTTGAAAAACAGTATAGCATTGTTAGGAAAGTTGAACATATACTAATCTATAATGTTCTACTTTGATTATACCCAAGATAAATTCTTGTACATGTGCAGAAGAAAATGTAAATAAGAATGTTTTCAGCAGCCTTTTTCATAACAGCAAAAAAAATAGATAATCAGCCCTGGCTGGTGTGGCTCAGTGGATTGAGTACCAGCCTGCAAACTGAAAGGTTTTGGGTTCAGTTCACAGTTAGGGCACATGCCTGGGTTGTGGGCAAGGTCCGTGGTTGGGGGCATGTGAGAGGCAACCAATTGATGTATCTCTCACACATTGATGTTTCTCTCTCTCTCTTTCTCTCTCCCTTCCCCTGTCTCTAAAAGTAAATAAATAAAATCTTTTAAAAAAGAGATAATCAAATATTCATCAGGATAAAATAGATCAATATATAGCAGTATAAATGAAAGAACAAAAACCATATCCTTCAACAATGAAGAACCTTATAAACATAATGGAGAGCAAAGGAAGCAAATTATAGAATACAAATAGCATGATTGCATTTTTATTAAAATCAAGGTGAAACTAAACATTATATTATGTAGAGACACATTCGAAGGTGGTAAAATTCCATGGGAAAAGGAAAGAAATGACTGTTCAGAGGTGGGACAGGTTATTACTCATGGTGGGTAAAAGAGGCATGAAATTGCAAAAGGCACATGGGAGCAATGGTTTACTGGTTATCCTGGTTGGTAGCTACATAGGTACTTGCTTTATTACACTTCTTTAAAATAAACCCCAATGTTTTGTGCACGCTTTGTATTGGTATATAAGGCCTATTTCACAATACAACAAAGTTAAGTGAATTTTCTGGTATACAAATCTTTGCATATGTCTGATTATTTCATTAAGCTAATTTCCTAGAAGTTGAATCACTGGGTCAAAATACATTAATATACTCAAGGGTTTTATGATCTGCTGCCAAATTACCATCTAGAAGGGTTGTAAGAGTTTCCTTCCCACCAGTAGGACATTGGAGCTCCTGGCATTGCTTGAATCAGCCGTCACCCTTGCCCTGACTGCATTGCCACCTCCTACTCGCCCCTTAACCCATCGTATGCTGGTTTCCAGCCCAGTTCTCTTTTAGGTTATTGATATCCTACTATTTATAAAATTTAATGGCTAGTTTTCTCTTTGAATGATTTAGGAGTTTCATAGACCTAAAGACTTTTCCAGACAGCTAACATCATCTATCATGTGAAGCTTTAACTTTTTAAATTCTTAGATTGTCATTTAGCTCCCAGTTCTTAGAGAATCGGCCCATAGTTCCTATGAACTATCTCATTTCCCAAGAAGAAAAATAGTTTTAAAACAGCAGATAGAATTCTCCTCATTTATCATCATCATCATGAATAACCATCATTATTACTCATTAGTCAGCTTCATGGATGTTGGAAAAGTCCATTGACTGACATGTTTAAGTACTGTTGTAGCTAGTCTGTAAGGTGGACCCCAATGCACGAGGACTCCTGGTGTTCACACTCGTGAATAGTCCCTATCCACATGGAATCCAAGCTGGCTCTACTACTTGTTTTAATCCAAAGATGTGGCAGCAATGCTGTAGTGCCAATTCTGGTAAGATGCCTTAAGAAGACCTGGCAGTTTCTGTTTTTTCCTGTTTGGAACCCCAGACCACCATGTAAGAAGTTTAGCTTCTCTGATGGAAAAACCACACAGGGACAACATGTGGAGAGGCCATGTGGACAAGGAGAGGCCTTGAGGCTACATGAGAGAGGAAGGCCTGGCCATCCCAGCATCCAAATGAATCAGCCTTCCAGCCATCCCTGCCAAAGCACCAGACACGTGGGTGAAGCTTTTTTACATTCACCGGGCCTAGCCAACATCTGACTGCAACTACATGAGAAATTACAGGAAAGATCAACAGAACAACCACCCAGTTGAAACCAGTTAACTGGTAGAATTACTAGAGTTGATAATGAATTGCTGTTTTAAGCCAGTAATTTCTGAGGTGGTATGTTACATGAGATAATGGAAATGAATTCCCCTCTACTTTGTCCCTCATATTTAATTGTTGAGATATGACACAGCTTTTGTCGGATCTAAAGTAAAGCTTGAGATTCTACGGTCTGAATGAAGTGCACCACTCTGCGAAAAAACGGTACATGTCCTAGAAAATGACAGTGAGAGTTCGCATTATATAAGGTGGCAATATTTGAGCTAGAACCTGAAATATGGAAAAGTTCCAGACATGTGGTGAGCTAGAGGAAGGGCCCCCCAGAAAGAAGAGGAAAGACCATGAGATAAGAAAATGTTTAGTGCGCTCTTGGAACTGGGAGAGAACTATGCATAGGAGCAAAGACACAGAGGCAGGGGAGCCCGGTTGCGTTGGTTCCCACACGGGAAAGCATGAACCTTCGACACCTGATTCTTTTTTGAGATTAGTCTATGACAATAATCTCTCCACTCTCACAGGAGACAGAACAAGGCGGGAGTGTTTGAAAAGTTCAACTGACACGATAAAGGATATAAATTAGAAAAGTAAAAGTAAACCTATTTCTCAGTTGAGCCCCATTCTGTTGTGACTTCTATCCCATGCCAACAGTATGTATCTTAATAGACACCTTATCTTTTATATTAGTCAGGGACAAGTACAGGAAATGAAAACTCCTCTAGGTATTAAAGCATCAAAGTATTTAATGCAGGGCATTGAGTGCTTACAAAAACCATTGGAAGCAACCATCATGTTCTCAGTAGGTGACTGGGTAAACTGTGGTACATCCATATAACAATTATTTAGCAGTAAAAAGAAATGAGCCATCAAGCCACGAACAGACATGAAGGAAACTTAAATGGACATTACTAAGTGAAAGGAACCATTCTGAAAAGACTCCAACTCCATTCTGGAAAAGGCAAAACTATGGAGATAGTAAAAAGATTAGTGGTTGCTTGGGTTAAGGGGGGAAAGAAGGATGAATAAGAGGAGCACAAAAAAATTTAGGGCAACGAAAGTACTCTGTGTGATACTATCGTGGTGGAAAATGTCATTATGTATTTGTCAAAACGCATAGAATGTAAACACCAAGAGGGAACCCTAATGTAAACTATAGGCCCTGGATGACAATAATGTATCAAAATAGGATTATTGATTGTAGCAAATATACCACTGGGGTGCTGGGGCATTGATAGCAGGGGAGGCTGTGCATTGGTGGTGGGTGGGGAGAGACAAATGGGAACTGTCTGAACTTTCCCACCATTTTCCTGGGAACCTAAAACTGCTCTTAAAAAATAAAGTCTATTGCAAAACAAAACAAAAATTATTACAGGTTAGAAAGCAGGTACAAGGCTGGGCCTCCAGAAATGACTCCTAGAAGAACACTGCTAAAAAACAAACAAACAAACAAACAAAAAAACCCACCACTGAACCAGCTCACCAGGGAGTGCCTTTTCTGCCACTGCCACGAAGGTGGGAAATCAGGGAGCCACTACGGGAGCTATCCAGAGCACAGCACTGTAGCTGTGGTTCGGAGATCAGGAAGCTGTCATCCCACAACTCTCAAAGCTTGTCCAGCTCTTGAAGTTGGAGACTGAATGCTCTGGAATGCTGCTGCATAAAAACCCAAAGTTTCTGTGACCTCAGTTGCCAGTAAAAAAACATCTAAAAACAGCAGGAGAATGACCTTTGCCCCATTTCTGGCTTTCACATCTCACACTCGTGCACGTAAGGGGCAGAACTTAATTTCATACATACAGAATGACAGCTGCGAAAGAGCCCAGAAAATGTAGTGTTTAGCTTCCAAGCCTCTGCAGTACAGGAAAGCACACAAGAAGGAGAAACGGACACCCAAGGCCCACCCACCACACCCAACACACTCTTCATTGACCTGGCTGGCCACATCCCAGCCCCTGGGGTGCATGAGGAATGAAGTTGCGATACCAAGTCTTCCATTATCACCATATTCTCTGTCCATCCATCAAGAGATTTCTCAGGAGGTGAAGATAGAAACCCTCTCCCACCTCTGGGTAAATTACCCTGCTTTGTCTGTCCAGCCCTCTCATTCACACTCTCCCGGTCGTGTTGTGGCAGCCATGAGAATGCACCACACAGACCTCCAATGGCAGGGAGTTAGTTGGCCAAGGTTCCAAATGCTGTGTTGTGAATCCATCATCACGTTTGCATTGAAGCCATGCTTTCCAGCATCTCGCAAGCTGCCCCCAGCCAATGACCGAGTGCAGCAGAGATGCCAAGGCAGCCTGTTCCTGGGGGACATGGGACTCGTCTGATAGCTGGCTTTGGCTCGAGGACTCCCTGACAGCTTTTCCCAAACCTACATACACTGCAGGGATGTCTGGGATACTTCCACTCAAGCCTCCCTCCCTCTCTCCTTCACTCGGGGTCAAACATGCATCACTGTTTGATGGTTCTCCCAGCGTTCTATTGCACCTTCTATGTTCTCATGGGCATTTCCTCTAACCAAATCCTTGTACATTCAGCTCCATTTTGGTATCTGCTTCTTGAAGAACCTGAACTAACACACATGCCTTGCTCATTTCTAACTCAAGGTTTTGCTCTATGCTCCTGAAACAAATGTCCTGCCACACCTTTTTCTCTACTCGAGCCCTACCTATCTTGCAGACATAGTACCAATCACACCTCCTCCATGAAGTCTTCCCTGCCTGCCAGTGTTTATATGGACCATGGGCCCGTCCTCGTCCACCCAGATTCACATATTTTGCAGGTTCTGTATTGTCTTCTGTTTCAAGGATGGTAAGCATATATTTGTCTCCCCTAATACATGAGGGCAAGGAGTAAGACAAACACTTCCTTATTCACCTTGAAAGTGCCTTTTTAATGAATAGAGGACAGAACACAGTAGCTCTATTAAAGTATTGTTGAAATGACTGGTTAGTTTGTAAGTTAAAAATTGAAAATTCCAGCAAAAATAGAGGTCATTTTCCAACTCATAAACTGACTATGATTTTAAGGAGCACTGGTAAATGTGACCTCTTATTAACTCTTGGTATGTAAAATGACATAAACTTACTTGAAGCCAATGTGGCAATGTGTAGCAGGAGCCCAAAAATGCACCTATTCTTTAACTCAGCTATTCCATTTCTAGGAGTATATTCCTAGGGAACTTTTAAATTACAAAGAAGCCAGTGTCGCAGACATAAAGCCAAAGCAGGTGTAAGTGAGCATTTAGGAAGAGAAAACAGGCCCCGAGGCATAGGTGAACCGCAAGTAAGCTTAGCCCCCTCTCCTCTTCCTCCCCTCCCACCTCTCGTTATTCCTCCTGTCCCTGCTAACTAATCCCTCAGGCCATCAGACATCAGGTGAGAACCCCAGTTTTGGACATGGTTAAATTTCTTTGCTGTAAACAGATATCTAGCCAATCTGGGGATGTTGCCAGGCTTTGTTTGAAAGGGACCTTGACTGGGCCTGCTCTTAAAAGTGCGTAAGTGGAAATCAATTGAAAACTCCTTGGTTCCATAGGTCAAGCTCAGTAAAGATGAGGTTGCTCCAGTGCTGGCACAGCAAGAATTTCAAGATCCAGATCCCAGACATCGGCCTTGGTGACATGTATTAAGGCTTTACACGGTGCTATAGGTGTGAGCTGGCACCAGGCCTTTCTAGACTCTTTAGACCTGGTCATGGGGTGCATACTGTCACAGTAAGTGGCAGAGCTGTCCTCAAGCCCAGATCTTCACCCCAAGACTCCGGTTACCTCAACTCAGGTCAGGCAAGAAACCTCGTTATCAAGATTGGGCCTCTTGCTTATTTGTTGAAAACTCAGCAGTTTTCTAAAACCTTTACCTTGGATCAATGCTTTTTTAATAGATCTTGTACTTTTTTTCCTGAGAGCCTGAATAACAAGCAGGTCTCATTATTACATAGATTTTTCCTCTGTTATAATATTTTGACAGAACAATGAAAATCGTGTCTAATATTTTCTAATATAATTTCTATTTTGTATTATTTCAAACTTTTATCTACTTTATTTTTATTTTATAACCTTTCAACCCACTTTATACATCACTGGATAGTGTTTTTAAACTTGTCATTTATTAAAATTGTTTTAAAAATTTTAGGAATTTTTCATCTATGTAATCTCATCTGATTATCACAATGAACTAAGTTAAAGTAAATTTATTTACTCCCAATTGAAAATGAAGAAACTGGATCACAGAGAACTTAAGTTGATTTGCTCAAGCTCACAGCTAATTGGTAACAAAGCTAGAACTAGAATCCTTCTTGAATTCCGCCTCCAAGCTTCTCTCTTCCACTGGACCAAACTAGACAATAATGCATGGATTTAAGTAAACAAGTTCAATTCCTGGTCCTGCTTTCATTTTCCAAACTGGCTGAGACAGACTGGATTATAGACGTGATGATCATAGACTTGATGATGACTGCAGAGTGTTATGTTTAAAAAAAGGGAGCTTCTAGAAGGGCAAAGAAAACTTAGGTTCTCCCAAGTTGCCAGGAGCACTTTCACGCACACAGAGTATTCCACAAGGGCAGACAAAGGCAGGGAGGAGAGTAAAAGGAAGCCAGCTCATCTGAACTGCAGCCCACTCTCCTGGCCCTGGGGGTATTCATATTATCTCCTCATTGTACAAAGCTTCAAAAGGCTGCAGGTCATTACTGTACACAGGCAGGGCAGAAGTTGGATGAGAGAGAACGGGTGCCTCCCTGTACCTGAGGTTGCTTTGCACATTGTTCGTATTTATAGTATGGGTACCCCACCCAAGTCAAAAGCAGCTCTCTGGGGTCTAAGTGTTGGGTCTAAAGGAAAATTATGCTGAATGGAGAACTAACTTCTAGGACCTGTAGCCACATGAACTGGAACACTACTGGTTATAATGATTCCATCAGGAATTATTCTAAACTCCACAATACTTAATTTTTAAAAAATTACATGAAATTATCTGTTTTCAAATAAAGAACTGCAACTTTTAATTCAACTAAAATTGTGCTAAAGGTCTCAAAATAAGCACTTGATGTTACGGTTAACTGGTTCACAGCCCCAAGTTCTGAAAAATATAAATATGACTAGCTCTGAATAAAATAAAATATTTCAATAAAATAAAATATTCAGTTCTTCATAGATGAAAAGGAAACTCATAGCCTCTCAGCAGCAGGACATGCAGGCCAAGCTTTTTTTTAGTCCCTGGGAGCTTTTGTGCAGGAAGCCACACAGAGAATTTCCCTTTGATCAATAGGATGGATCTGTCAGACATCTGGCTGGGGTTGGGTTGTGGCCAAGGGACAGAAATTTACGGTGCAAAACACTTGTGCATGCAGGGGTTGAATATATGACTTGGAATTATAAAATAAGGACAAATGTATTTCAAGGTATAATTTATATTTTATTTATGATTTTGCTCTAATTTTAAAATAAATTAGTAATTAGAGCTTCCCATCCTCATGCAGCTACATATTCAGAACAAAATCCTTTGACCTCCTTTAGTTCATGGGATCACAGGGCAAAAGTCGGGATGCTTTGTTATTTTCAGTGGGGAGGGAGTGCTACAGGAATATATATGGATGGCAAAGGCAAACCATGTAAGTATGTCTGGGCTGTGCAAGGGGACTTGGTGTCATTGTGATTAAATAACACATGCTGTGCATTTCCTTATAAACAAGACAGACCATAGCCCTTGCCTTTAGGTAACTTTGAGTCATGCTTTATTTTTTCAGGGCTTTTGCTTTTCTTCCCTGACTATGAAAATAATAAATGATCCTTGTAGAAAATTTAAGTAATAACATTACCTAACATTAATCAAGCACTGAATGTGCTCAGCCCTCTACATATTACCTTATTTAATCCTTACAATATCCCTTGCAAAAGACCTAATTCTACTATCTCCACTTTACAGATGAAAAAACTGATCAAGGGTGCATATGAGCTCAGAGTATGGAACATAGTCTAAGTTCAGAACCCAAGTTTTTAAACATTTAGCTTTATGACAGTTATCCCCCAAATGGGGCATTTTCTCTGGGACAGATGTAAGAGAACCAACCCGCTGGGATACAGAAGGAAATGTTAGAAATTTTTGATAGGTTTACATCTATATTTAATATATTGATTGACAGCAGTGACAACTGTTGATGCATATTTCAGCTTATAATAGCAAAGAAAGAAAATGTGGGAGACAGTCCTCAGGAAAGAGGGGAGTTGGGAGCTGTGTAGAGCTGAGGAACTTAGTTTCCTGGTTAATTGATTTCCAATGTATTGCACAGTATAACGTATATTATACTGTGAGTACCAGTTAGATTTATTATTATATTATTTAGTTTTAACTACATTAACCTGTCAAAATAGACAAATAGATTTTTAAAATTCGCAAACAGACCTCAAATTTAAGGTAACACTAATCATTCAAGCACATCTGAATAACCAAAAATGGCAGAACTGACACTTCTACAACTACGAAATGCTATTTGCTAAGAGAAAACACAGCAATTATCATATTGCATTTGACATTTAATAACATTGGCCTTACTAAAAGGTAATTCATAATAATTTTATTGGAAGCAAACTTTTTTATTATTACTATAAGTAAATAAAATAAATTTATTTTAAAGTATTTGTTTCATTGTTCCATATCCTTTCATTGATTTCATATGAACTTTATAATATAACATACTAAGTTAGTACATATAATTTATGAATGAATAAATATACATGTAGTGGGAGTACATGCTCAAAATTTTTTGTAAAATCAAAAAATTTCAAAAGCAGGAAAGGAATTTAACTTTTTAAAGAGATCCTCACCTGAGGATATGTTTGCTGGCTTTAGAAAAAGAGATAGGGAGAGAGAGAGAGACATAGCTGTGGGAGAGAGACATTGGTCAGTTGACTCTCCTGCACGGACTGACCGGGGATCAAACCTGCAACCTAGGTACATGCCCTGATCGGGAACCGAGCCTGCAAAGTTTTGTTGTATGGGGTGATGCTCTAACCAACTGAGCCACCTGGTCAGGGCAGAAAGGAATTCAGTTTTAAATACTGTAATAAGTAGCTTTGTAGATATACCTGTGTGAGCAAACTGTTTATTTCTGTAGAATACCACTAAGTAGAGGGATAATTGGATCAAAGGCTATGAACATTTTTGAGGTTTTTGATAAAAATGGCCAAATTGATGTCCAGAAAGCATTGTGCTAATTTGTATTCCTAAGGGCAATATAGGAAAATTCCTTTGTTTTTGTTCCTACTATAGCCTTTCCCATATTGAATATTATCAGTTTTTATAATCTTTATAATTTCACAGGAGAAAAATGACCTTTCTCTTCAAGATTTAATTTTGGGTATAATGTAATTAACCCCAACACTTCACTGCTGAATATTCACCTCTCAGGTGTGTACAAGGTGTTCTAGCCAGTGCTTGGGACATTGCTGGGGAAGTATTTATTTACTCAGACTGGGTATGAGTGTGATCCAAGAACAAATTATGAAAGGGGAAACCAAAAAGTATCTCTTTCCTTTTTGTAATTAGCAATATGTATTTCTCAGAACACAAGAAAAAGGAGTAGACTTCTAGACAAGATGGAGGCATAGGTAGACATACCTTGCCTCCTTGCACAACAAAAAGAAGGATAACAACAAATTTTAAAACAAAAAACAACCAGAACTACCAGGAAATCAAACTGAATGGAAGTCCAATAACCAAGGAGTTAAAGAAGAAATATTCATCCAGACCGGTAGGAGGGGCAGAGACAGAGACGGGAAGCCAGGGTGGAGGGGACACAGCAAGGCAGCAGCTGGAGGACCGGGCAGGTGAGATGGCAGCTGGAGGTACCACATTTGCATGCAGATAAACTGGGAGGAACAACAGGGGAGTAAGAAAGACCGAGCAACTCAGGGTTCCAGCATGGGAAAAGAAAGCCTCAAAGCCTCTGGCTATAAAAACCTGTGGGGGTTGCAGTGGCAGGAGAAACTCCCAGCCTCACAGGAGAGTTCACTGGAGAAACTCTCAGGATCCTAGAATGTACACAAACCCACCCACCCACGAACCAGCACCAAAAGGGCCCAATTTGCTTGTGTGTAGCAGGGGAAGTGACTGAAAGTCTCCCAGAGCCAACTAAGTGGCATTGTTCCTTCTCCATCAACTTCCCCACATACAGTGCAGCATGTGCGTTGCCACGCCCTTGCAAATACCTAAGGTTCCACCCCTTACAACATAACAGGCATGCTGGAGATTAAAAAAAAAAAATACATGGCCCAAACGAAAGAACAGATTAAAGCTCCAAAAATAGAACTAAGTGATGAAGAGATAGCCAACCTAACAGATGCAGAGTTCAAAACACTGGTAATCTGGGTGCTCACAGAAATGGTTGAGTATGGTCACAATATAGAGGCAAAAGTGAAGACTATGCAAATGAAATAAAGAAAAATACACAGAGAACCAACAGTGAAGGGAAGGAAACCGGGACTCAAATCAATGATTTGGAGCGGAAGGAATAAATAAACATTCAACCAGAACAGAGTGAAGAAACAAGGATTCAAAAAAATGAGGAGAGACTTAGGAACCTCCAGAACAACTTTAAACATTCCAACCTCTGAATAATAAGGGTACCAGAAGGAGAAGAGGAAGAGCAAGACATTGAAAACTTATTTGAACAAATAATGAAGGAGAACTTGCCCAATCTGGCAAAGGAAATTGAATTCCAGGAAGTCCAGAAAGCTCAGAGTCCCAAAGAAGTTGGACACAAGGAGGCACACACCAAGGCACATCATCATTACATTCCCCAAGGTTAAAGATAAGGAGAGAATCTTAAAAGCAGCAAGAGAAAAGGTGACAAGTACCTACAAAGGAGTTCTCATAAGACTATCAGCTGATTTCTCCCAAGAAACCTTACAGGCAAGAAGGGTCTAGAAAGAAGTATTCAAAGTCATGAAAGGGAAGGACCTACATCCAAGATTACTCTATCTAGCAAAACCATCATTTAGAATGGAAGGGCAGATAAAGTGCTTCCAAGATAAGGTAAAGTTAAAGGATCTCATCATCACCAAGCCCTTATTATATGAAATATTAAAGGGACTTATCTAAGAAAAAGAAGATGATCAAAACTATGAACAGTAAAATGTCAACAAACTCACAACTATCAACAACTGAACCTAAAAAACAAAAACAAACTAAGCAAACAACTAGAACAGGGACAGAATCACAGAAATGGAGATCACATGGAGGGTTATCAGTGGGGAGGGGGAAGGTAGAGAAAGGGAGAAAAGGTACAGGGAATAAGAAGTATAAACGGTAGGCACAAAATAGACAGGGAGAGGTTAAGAATAGTATAGGAAATGGTGAAGCCAAAGAACTTAGATGTATGACCCATGGACATGAACTAAGGGGCAGGGGGATTCTGGTGGGATGAGGGGTACAGGGCAGAGGGGAATAAAGAGGAGAAAAAAATGGGACAACTATAATAGCATAATCAATAAAATAAACTTAAAAATAGAAAATAAATTTAAAAAAAGAAGAATGAGCAACAGACATCATTTAAAATATAATTATAGGGTGTATACATGCAAAAGAGTAAAGTGTTCCCGTTTCTTCCCTTACAACTCAAATGGATCATAGACCTAAATATTAGAGCTAAAACTATAAAATTCTTAGAAGAAAGCCTTTAGGAGTAGGTCTTTGTCACCTTGAGTTAGGCAAAACCTCCTTAGATAGGACATCAAAAGTATAAATGACAGAAGAAACAATAAGTCAGACTTCATCAAAACAAAAAAACTTTTGTACTTCAATAAACACCATCAAGGAGGTAAAAAACCAGCCCACAAAAGGTATTTGCAAATCATATATCTGATAAGGGACTTGTATCCAGAATATATAAAGAACTCTTACAACTCAATAATTAAAAAGACAAATAAGCCGATTCAAAAATGAGCAAAGGATATGAATTTGGCATTTCTCTGAAGGTATATGAAAAGAATTACATGAAAAGATGTTTAACCTCATTAGTCATTAGGGGAATACAAATCAAAACCACAGCGAGATAATACCTCACACCTCCTAGAATGGCTATAATAAAAAAAAAAGATAAAAATGAGTGTTGGTGAGGATGTGTAAAAGCTGGAACACTTATGTATAATGTAAATGTGAATGTAAAATGGTACAACCACTTTGTTAAAGAGTTTGGCAGTTCCTCAAGCTGTTAAATATAAACTTACCATATGGCCTGGCAACTCCTAGCGATTTTACTCCTAGGCGTATACCCAAGAGAAACAAACAAACAAACAAAAAACAACGCAAAAGTTTGTCCACATAAAAACTTGTACATAAATGTTCATAGCAGCCAAATGTTCATAGTAACCAAAAAGTGACAACGCAAATGTCCATCAACTGATGAGTGGATAAATAAAATGTAATATATTCATATAATGGAATACTATTTGACAATAAAAAGGAATGAAGTACTGATAAATGATACAGTATAGATGAACCTTAAGTACATAGGCTAAGTGCGAGAGGTCAGTCACAAAAGACCATGTATCGTATGATTCCGTTTATATGAAATGCCCAGAACAGGCAAATCTGCAGAGACAGAGAACCAATTAGTGGTCACTTAGGGCTGGGGGTGGGGGTGCTGAGTGTGGGGAGTGACTGCTAATGGGTATGAGGTTTCTTTCTGAGGTGATGCAAATGTTCTAAGATTGATTGTGGTAATGGTTGCACAATCCTGTGAAGATACTGAAAACCATTGAATTGTATGCTTTAAATGGGTGACTATAGGATATGTGAACAATGTGTCGATATAGTTGTTAAAAATATGTAGCAATAGCATGAAGAACCTCTGTGTAAGACGCATTATTTTCTTTGTATTCCACCATTGTTAATATTTGATGTTTTTATTTGAAAAAAAGTATTGCTATTTTTGGAAGCATGTTTTTGATCTATTATGTTGAGCCTCTGCCAATTATGAAGTGCCAATATTAATAAAAATTAATTATGTTACCTACTTTGAGTAGCTGCCATTAGACAGTGCTCAAGATCAGATGGGCCTTACTCCTGACCTCTGTGTGAAACATAACTTTCTGGGCAGAGTCAGCTTTTTCTTACTCAGAAAGGAAGGCATAGGCATGTTCAATTTTAGTAAAATAATCTTATAGACTATCTGTGGGGACCTTTTTGATGTGAAATTAAATTGTGGCACAGACAGAGATTTTATTACATTTACATGGACCCATAAAATAACTTTTATGGTTCCCAGTGGTGCAAATCCTCTTTAATTTTGTTAATTATTTCCCCCCAGTTATCCTTAGCCATGTCTGCTAATTCAGTATTGATCTTGATACTAAGATATGTTATGATCTTAGAAATACACTTGAGTCCCCACTGATGAAAAGAACTAAGAAAGCAGATCTTACCTGAGGTAATGTTTTGGATAGATTCCAATTAATATTATAATTGAGGATGACAATGTCCTTCTCCCCTCAATGTTCTGACCTGCTGTTCAGAGCGGGGCTCAAAACCCAGACCAGGGTGTTAGGGTCTGTCCCAGAAAAACCTGAGGAGGGGGTGGCACTTGCCTTTGGTTTGCCTCCTATGTTTGGGTGCGCCCATTCTTTCGTTATGCACACCCCCCACAACCACTTCAAGGTCTTCAGGCTGAACCTGGAAAATAATCTGTTCTGGTTGTTTTTACTCTTTTCTGTCTTAATCCTTCCTGGTTAACCTACTCACACTTTAATTAGAATTTTTTGAAGCAAATGTCTTAAATTAGCTGTTCTTAACTGCACTGTTCAGTAAGTAATTTGTTACTATTGATAGTTATATTACTGATGTTTTTAAATGATTTGCTTTGAAAAATAAACGAGAACGTGCTCAAGGTTACCTTCTCACACTCTTGCCTCTGGATTTTGAGGGGGGGAGGGTGCAGTTGCTGCTAACACCGTGGCAACTGGATGTGATTCTCTGTCTGGCCGGAGGGGTGACTGGTTGCAGATGGGCCTTACCAGTGGATTCACTTCACTCTGCCGAGCATTCGTTCATACCTACTATGTACAAATCATTAATCTGAAATCAGTTGTTTTTTCAAACTAAAACTTCAATGTGCCTTCAATTTCTGGGTCATCCAATTCTACTTTATGATACATAATTATATAACGTAGGCCTCTTGTGAATCTTAATTCTTTCATTAACTTACTTCATTTAACTTATTAGATACCCATTTATAGCTGTGTAAAATGTACTGTACTTAAAAGTAATAACTTCAGCCCTTTAAAATATTTCAGAATTCATTCTTTTCATTAATAGCAAACTAATTTCTCCTTCCTGTCTATGATTTTGAAATACTGTGGTTATGCTGCTTAGGTTCTTTTGTCTTCCTTCTTTCTTTATTGTATTATCAGTTCCCAAAGGTTATCCAGTGATATAACTTGGAACACACACTTGATTCACAGTTTCACTCTGGTTGATGATGGTAGCAGTTAATCTGCTTAATATTCCCTATTCTCCCCCCAGTTAGAAGATGAGTTAAGTGGTGTGTGTGTGTGTTTGTGTAAGAAAGAGATAGATGGAATGGGGTATGTTGCCCTAAAAGAAGCTAAACCCAAGGTGTTTTCTGATGTTGCCTTTACCCCCGCTAGTTTTGCCCTTTTCCCACCTGGGTGCTCTCCCCGGGGGTGCCTCCATAGGGACAGCTGGAACGGCTTGGGGCTGGCTGGCTTTCTCTCTCCATATGGCCTTTCGACGTGGCTAGCTTGGCTTCCTCACAATTCTTGGAGTAGCTGGGCTTTTTACACGGGAACTGGCTTCTAATAGGGAGGGAGTAGAAGCTGCTAGTTCTTCTAAAGGCTAAGGGTGGACCTACCACAAAAACACTTCCATCAAAGTATTTTACAAGGCCAGCCCAGATTCAAAGAGGGGAGAAATAGACTCTATTTCTTGTTATGAAGATTGTCAAAAATGTATAGGGGGAGAAAGGAATTAGGAGCAGCTAACTCGTATATGGTACAAAATTTAAATAGTACAATGGGGTACATAGTGTGAAGCGAGTTTTTAACACCCCTGCCCCTGACACACCGGGTCAAAGCACTGTTATGCTTCTTGAGTGTCCTTCCACAGATGTTCTGTACATAGACAAATGCTTTATGTACATGCTTTTACATATATATGTATATCTTAACGTCAGTGATGTATGTTATATAGTTTCACCCTAATGTCCAGTGTCCATACTTCTCTTTTTAATTTAATTAGACATCTGGAGGTAGTTCTGCTCTTTGTAATGGATACACATATCTGATGAATATTTAGCTGTTTCTGATCTCTTACTGGTGACAATACTACTTCATTAAATATAACCCTGTGTGTGTGTGTGTGTGTATTTCAAAAAAGTAAGTTTGTCAGAAAGAAAAATGCCTATAAGAGTACCTGTTGGGTTAAATAATATTTGCAGGTACAATGTTATTAGGTCAATAAATAATGTTATGAGGCCAGTAAAGTTGGTGGGAGGGACCTCTAAGTCAATGATTCTCCAGTTGATGGTGGAGGGGAGGGACATAAAAGCTTTGTCTGCCATACGTGACCCCGCCTCAACTGGGGGACTCTGGTCCAGCCACCAGTGTTTACAATAATACTCCCTTCGTCTCACTTGTTGAGAACCGCTGTTCTAGAGCAACTACCTCTTTTGGCAGATAAGCATCTGGGGTTCTGAGGGCCTGACTTGCCTGTCGGTGCCCCATCACACTGTGAAAGAATTGGTCTTCCCCCAAGTCTCCCAGCAAATGAGCAGTCACTGCAGGATCAGACTTTTGCCCAAAGGGTGCCCTGTGAATCACTAGACCACAAAGAGCTCCCCTTCTCTGCAACAGAAAAGGATTCTGTCATCAAGCACATCTGGGAACACTGCATCCTATTATCAGCCAAGTCACACTTTCCCATGGACAATCAACAAGAGCAAACAGAGTTAGGTACTTGATCCCAAGAAACCTATTTAACATTGTTTAAAATAAATGAAAGAATAGATTTAACCACTTGCTTCCTAATCTAATTTGATCACAGCACCCTGTTTTTGTGACGCCTGCATCTACAATCACCTAGGGAACTGATTAGAGTTTGAAAACTATGGAAATTTTCTGAGAAACATTCTTTGGGAAACGGTGGTATAGAAGAAAGGTTGTTGGACTGGAAAACTGGCTCCGTATCCAACCAACTCTGCCATCTTGAACAAGTCAAAAATCACTCTGGGGCCTGGGCAGCGGAATTGTCCATGGTGTTGTTTTGGTTTTTTGTCCCACTGACACAGATGAGCTCCTCTTTCAGTTTCCTTCACGGAAGACAAGACAAGATGTGGCTGACAGGAGACACTAAAGTGTGATTGGTGTTTTTTGGTTTTTGGTTTTTGTTGTTGTTCCTTGGAACTCCTATTAGTTCTTTAGTTCAGTGTGTGCTAGTGGAAGTGGATAGGAGGGCTCTGGTTGGGCTCTTTGCTAAGCTTTTTTTGTTCCTGTTTCCATAACCCTGACCACCCCTTCCCAATGCATTCCCAATTTCAGATAAGAAAAAAGGCTGCAAAGCTGGGCAGGAACCAGGCTAGCCTCAGACAAGTACACAGCAGGAGAAGAATATATCTAACTGTATCTTTGCCACTTCTTTTCTGGATAAGCCATAAACAAATTTTGTGCTCAGGGAAAAATGATCTGATATTCCTATATCAAATTCATATAACCTTTACAAATGAGAACAGATCTTCAAGCCAGGTGTAGTGTGATTTGTTTTTGAATCTTTACTGCCTCCAACTGAGATATTTTACATATATTAATCTAAAGACAATGAATCCTGAGCTGGTTTCGTGAGTGTAAGTTATTCCAGCCCTGAAATGAAGGGGCTGCTATGTGTCAGAACACACAGATGCACAGGCAACCAAGAGCTATTGAGCTAAATATCTTTTTTTATTAATCGGAGCTTCAGAGGTAAAATCTCCTTCTCAGGGACAACAAGGTGATTTGTGACACTCTCTACACACCTTTAGATTTGCAAACCAATGAGTACATCACACCAATCTCTCGTTTTCTCATCAGTGGCAGACATAAAACACAGGTAATCTTCATTTTACTCAGATGTTTCAATTAACTGTGAAAACCCTTTGGCTTATATTATATAGCATATGTGAGTATTTCATTTTACTTCAGTTTAAGCATCAACTAGAACACAAGCTTAAAATCTTGTTACATTTCTTTTAGAAATTGATGCAATTAAAGGGTTGAGCTAACTGTTCTAAAGACAAAAGTAATGAACTATAAGGATACTTGAGATCTACCTTTTAGCTGCCTTCCCAGGTGTTAGACTCATGATTTACAAAGGCAGAACCTGTTTTTATACTCACCAAGAACACAGGGGCCTGAAATGGGAAATCCAAACACATTTGTTTATCAGAATTAACCGCTTTGCATACATTGTTTTTAATACAGGTCCCTTGTCTCTTTTTTTTTTTTTTAACCTTAGCCCATGAAAGAAAGTACAGCCATTTGGTGAATTTTTCTAAGTTAACCTGCAAGATATTTACAATCTTTTAGAAATATTATTTTCAAAATAATGTTTAAATGTAAGACTTTTCAGCATCCCAAACGGTAGGTGTTAAATAGTGGTTCTGACTAGATCCAACTCACAGCTCTTCTAAAATCAACTGTGACAGAGCAGTGAGAGGTGCCACCTCCTCTTGCCATCATTATGAAGATGTAATTCTGTTACAATTATTTAATCCCAAAGGCATTATTACACCTGTTCAGCAGTTTTCAACCATTCACTAAAATGATGTACAACTCCACTGTGATAAATCTCAGGGTGATTTTTTTTATTAAAGTTTCTTTAAAAGTATTATGGATGGAGGCTACTAAATTTAAATAAATGTTTGGGGAAACTACATAAATAATTTTATGAGGAATGTGTTGTCTCAGGATTTGCTCTTCTACATGTCTGAACTGTGCATAACCTTGAGACATGATTACAGAATTTTAAAAAATCACTGAGGTTATTATATAGATTGGATTAAAGGATAAGCATCCACAGAATGTTAACACTGGATGGGAACTTAAAGAACATCTACTTCAGTGGCTTTCAAACCTTGGCGTGAATTTTGAGGCTTACCTGCAGGGCTTGTTAAACCAGACTTCTGGGCCCCACCCTGAAAGGTTCTGATTCTATGGGTCTGGGTGCGGCTTGAAATTTTGCATTTCTTACAAATTTCCAGGTAATGTTGATGCTGCTGGTCCAGGGATCCTACTTTGAGAATTAATCCCCTTCACTTGATAAACAGGGATGCCAAGGCCTGGAACTTGCACTCAGACTCCTCTACCAATTGGGGAAACACACCTAACCATGCACGGTTGGGGCACGGGCAAGGCGATGGTAACAAACAATTCCTGGCAGTCTGGCAACAGCAATCTTGGAGCAATGAGAGAACAGAGTGTCAAATACACACAGAGCACACAGCAAAGGAACTAAAAACTTAAAGTCGGATACTGTTGGAATTTGCAAGATAGTAAGTGATCACCATGGTGGGGGTTGCAGAGGATTAGAAGAAACTACTAGGAAGTTCAAGAGTAACTCAAAGACAGTGCTTACTCCCTCCACCCCAACAAAATCTGCCCTCATTTCAGGAAACCACATCCTATCTACCTAGGGCCTCAAGATCAGGATCTGGAAGTCAATCCATTTTCTCTTTTTCCCTCATCTGCCACATCCAATCTATCGGCTACTCAGTTATTTCCCTCCAAAATATATCGCAAATCCTCCCAGTTCCCTGTGTTCACAAGTACTTCCACATTAAGTTCCTGTCACCTCCTTCAGTCTTAGATCACTATAATTCATCCCTCACCCTCCTGCAGCCAAAGTCTTCCTTTAAAATAAATTCAATCACACCACTTCCATGTTAAAGCTCTCCGATAGTTTTCTATTACATCCAGAATAATATTCACACTCTTTATCACAGGGTACAAGGCCCTACCTGATCTGACCTCCGCTTAGCTCTCTGACCTCAACTCCGGCCACTCGCTGCGCTCTCATTAACTCCAGTCACAATCTTCATTCTGTTCTGGGAACAAACCTGTATGAGGGTCTTTGCACTAACTGTTCTTGCTTCATCAAATGTCCTTCCTCAGATCTTCACCTGGCTGACCCTTCGTTAGCTAGGTCATAGCTTAAATGTCACCTAGTCAAAGGTCTCTTTGTGACCACCCAGTGTAGACTAGTCCCACAGAGAGACTCGCCTCTCTTTGATAAATCAATCCATTTAATTTTCATTTAGCCCTCATTGGCATCTAAAATTGTATCTTTTATTGGCCTGCTTTTTAATTGTTTATTCTCTTCCACCAAATATAAGTACCAGGAAATAAATCTAAGCTTTATTTGTCTGGTTCATTGCCACATCCCTGGCGGTAGTGCCGTCATACAGTACTCAGTAATATTCCCCGAATGAACAACAGCACTCTAGCAATACAGGCAGGACTTCCTCCCTGGAAACGGCACCAGCAAGAACGCAGCGTCTAGACTCAACTAACAGGAGCGATATCCATTCACTAGGCCTAAGGCTTAGGTGAGGCTTGGGGCTTAGGAACAAGAGGGAGATCTTGTTGGCAAGACTGAATTCAAAATTGGGTTAACAGTAAGGAGAACTTGGTGCTGAGGCAACAGAGCCAGTTTGCCCAGAGTCAATTCACTGAGAGTCAAATTACTTGCTTTTTTTCCCCCAACTATTTTAAATTGACTTAATTCTGTCATCATAACTAGCTACTGCTGGAGTTGGAGTTGAGAGAGAACCGAGGGAGATATAAGGAAGGGTATAAAGAAAACTTAGTTTTAAATATTTATGAAATATGCCCTGGCTGATGTGGCTCAGCTGGTTGGAGTGTATACCCATAAATCGAAAGGTCACAGGTTTGATTCCTGGTAAGGGCACATACCTAGGTTGTGGGTTTGGTCCCCAGTTGGGGCCTATGCAAGAGGCAAACAGATCGATGTTTCTCTCTTGTGCCGATGTTTCTTTCCCTCTTTTTCTCTCCCTTCCCATCTCTCTAAAATCAATAAGCATGTCCTCAGGTGAGGATTAAAAGAACATTTATGAAATATGAAGAATTTAATTAATACATTATTCATTGCCTTATTGTTAATAAGAATGCATTTGTAGGAGTTTTTCAAATTCAGAGTATATTCAAGGATACATTTTTCATAAGTATATGTATAAGAAAAATAGATCTATAAGAAAAATATGTTCATTGGCAGTTGCCGTCTTGATTTTCTTCTCCTCTTTATCAGTTGTCCTGGTTTGGTCAGAGAGTGGCTTCTCATTCTTAGTGAGGGATCTCTCTGCCCCTGAGTTTTCCAATATTGCTCTAGAACATATTGTTATTGTAGTATCTTGTTATACTTTTAATTCTTATACTGCCTAATCAAGATTCTCAGAGACCTTGCCAATGAAAGTACTATTTTGTTCATAGGTCACCCAAGACCCAAGAAAGTCAGGAACTTGATTAAAACCAATGAGACAAATACTCTGACCTAAGATTTGGGTTGGGAGGTGTGAACCCAGAACATGGAGTCATCGCTTTACTGCCATTTCCTGGACGCCATTGAAGAGTCTGCTAGGGTAGGGATGCAGTTGGCAGCATCACTTCTCAAATAGTCTAATTAGACACTTCTGATGCCTCACTTAGAGCAACTGCCATTCTCGTTGCCACTGTCCATGGGTGGAACAAAGTTCCTCCGAGTACCGTGAAAAAGGCATTTAAGATGGAGGTGTGACCCAACCCGAAAGATATGAGCAGCAAAAATCAAAACTGATTCCATGCAGTACAAATGTGTTCAGTTCTAATGACGGTTTATATGCTCTATACAATGTTTCTTTAATGAGATCTGTTTTTTCCTTCCGTTGAATTTATTGGGGTGACACTGGTTAACAAAATTATATAGGTTTCAGACGCACAAATGAGATCTTAAATCATAGTCAATGTTCCATAATTAAAAGCCCACTTTAGTTATATACATTTCAGACTATTTGCTCTGGCATTTTAAGGAAGGGCCATTTAGAGTTTTGCTTAGTTCTCAACAAAGGAAATGAACAATTTTCCTTTACAAATCCTAAATGTTCGTATGTTCCTACGTGCAGAATTGCATATACTCTGCAGAGCTGCAGCGTTGCATGATTTGCAGTCTCCATCTGAAATAAACTGCTTGACCCGATCGATTAGGTTAGTCTGGTTTTATGAACCTTTGCATAGCCTCTTTTCAGTCATTTCTGTATTTGTGATCAATTTGCCAGAGATGGGAAAAAAGAAATAAAAGAAAAAGAGGGTGAAACCTAAGATTTCTTTTTGTTCTAATGTTTCAAATGTTGGTAAAAGTTTAGTGTATGGGCTACCCATGTGCTTTTGTAAGAATGTGGTTAGATCTGCCTAAAGATGGGCATACTGAAGCCACCCAAAGGCGGAATATTGTATAAATGTGTGCATTAGTGATTATAAAAGAAAGGGACTTGATTTCACAGACATCATGGTTTTTTGTATAGATTTGAGAAAAAGTGACTTGATCTTCCTTCAGTTACTTTTTTGTTACGGGGGGCAGTGGGTGAACAAGAATCAGATGGCATGACTCGGAGCAAACAAGTACTAAAGAGACCTACATATAAGGAAGAAATTCTTAACCTGGGGTTTACTGGTCCCTTTGGATAAGCCTTTCAAAATCGTATACTAAATTTTCCATGAATGTGAATGTGTGTATTTTTTCTGATGAGCAGGTGTATAACTTTTATCAGATCCTCAAAGGACTCCATGACTCATAAAATCTAAGTCCCTCCCACCATCTTACGGTGGTAACTGGATGTTATGATATAGAGAACTGGGGTACTCAGAGTCACACGAAGTCTCTGACAGGGAGCCCAGTTGTTTGAGTGGATTTCTTTGGGGGCAGTGAATTCCAGCATGAGTGAAGAGCTGTTACTGGCTGTACCCCCTTTCCATGGCAGAAGTTTACGAAGGCAAGTATAAGAGCTGGGCTCCTGTTCATTAAATTGAGGCGGGAAGAAGACCAAAATGCTGACCAGACAAACACTAGAAATATTAACTGAAGTAGAGCCTCCGACTGACCTCAGACAACAAAGAAAAGTAATCAGGGCAAAGCAGCAGGCAGTATTCTGAGCCTAGGACTTATCTTGTTCTCAAGAGACATAACAGCAATTACAAACAAACCTTGCAAAAATGTAACTGCTTCCTACCAAAGCAGATCAGCTGTGGACTCGGCAAGGGAAGATCTGTAAGACCCAGAGCTACCTTCACGGTAACACTATCTTTTCACTTTTAATTTCAGCCGATGCCTATGGAAGTTATTATTAAAGGTACTTTCACAGCTCTTGAGATAGGAAGATGCATAAGACATTGTTATTCTTGATTAAGAATAAAAGCAAAAAAATTTCAAGAAAAAGACAATACAGGTTCACCTTGCTTTGTGAAACAGATGAGTCCCCAGAAAGCTGTATTATAAGCGAATGGTTATAGATCAAAGTTTACGTCAAATGCAGTAGGAAGATGAGGAAGTTTGAGGCTAATTCTCTGGTAAGAAAGAAATTCTTTTTTTTTTAAAGCTAGTAATGACATCCTTTCGTCTGCGTTGTAAATATAGACTGCCACAGCTGTGATTTTCTTAAATCATGGTGTACCTATACTCATAATATGTGCATATATATGCATAGAGATTCATCACTATATCCTTAACATCAATTTTCATGTAATTTAAGGACTTGCACTTTCTACTTTGTGAATCTTTCTGTCCTGTAAAGGAAACGAGTTCACTCAACTACACACTATCAAGCAGACAGGTAATCAATCAGTGATCACACATATCAGTTCCAGCTGAGCTCCCGTCTATTGCTAAGATGGTTAAAATAACCTCTAACTGTTCCACGTAAGTAGAAATGGCCTCTTAGACGTCTACACCAAAGGTTCGGACAAGGAGGCTCAACCCGTCAGTGGCAGTAGCATTAGTTTTTTTCCAAATGTGCCTTTGTCAGCAATATTTTTAAACATGGGCCCTATCCTGTACTATATTTTATTGCTAAAAGCATCTTTATTCTCCAGTTTCAGGGATAAAAGGCAATTTTTTAAATGTCATGACAGAAGGTAATTTTTCAAGGTTTTCATGACAGGACATAAAATTAGATTTAAAAATATCCAAAATAAGGCCTTGCTCATCAAGATTAGGGCTTTAATCTGTGTTTCAGGACATTTGGGCAAAACTCTCCTACCAATATTGCTAAGTTGACTGAGGAAATATTTTCAGCTTCTACAGAAAATTTACAAACTCAGGCTCACCTGTCTTTACTTAAAAGCTGTCATTAGCTGGTTTCCCTAAGTTTTGTCTTTTCAGCAGTTCTCACCTGAGTAGCATATAATTTGAACTGTTGAATTCCAAAATTCTGTAGGAGTGGTTTTCCAATGGTTTTATTCATGGCAGCTGGAGAGATACCTTGTTATTAGAGTGTTGTCCCACAGAAGGGGGCTCCTTAGGTATATGTCAATGGCTACTAGTGGCAATTGGATCAGGGCGGATTTACTAGTAGAAGACAGAAGTAATGTTTCCCCTTTTTAGTGAAAAGATGTATAATCTAGGTATTACATTCCCTGGGATTTTGGAGTGATACCATTATTATGAAAGTCATGCTCTTGGCAAGTACATGTGTGTATCGTTGCGGGGAGGGGTTCTATAGATTTTAAAAATCCGGCACTCCACATGTTATTCTTGAATTCTTACTATATAATAGAGAAAACAAAACAGAAAACATAGTTCCTTTCTCAAAGATTGGAGAGGCCAAATAATCAGGGAAGGCAGAAGCCGTGCTTCTTTGAGCTGTTCCGTTATAAACTTCATCTGTGAAAGCAGTAATAATAATAATGGTACCTACATCAGAGGGTTGTTGAGGGGCTCAAATGAGATAATATGTAAAGAGTTTCACAAGTGCCTGACACACAGTAGGTACTTATAGTACAGGGGTTGGCCAAAGAAGGCTTACACCTTTGAGCACGTGAAGCACAGTTTATTCCAGTACTATTATTTATTAATTATTGCATTAGTTATATTAGAACTGTAAATCTACTTTTGCTCACCCCTGTATATTTTTATTTTTTTAATTTAATCTTTATTGTAGTTTTTTTCCATTACTATTTAGTTCCCTTATATACCCCTTCCCCCAGCAATCACCACACTGTTGTCCATTAATTATGAGCCCTTTTTCCTTTTTGCTCAACCCCCGTATAGTTTTAAATAGGAAAAGCTTGAGATCACTTAAGAGTAGGTAATAGCAAATGAAAATTAGTATCGGAACAGAAATTCTAAAGTTTCAAGAGATGTAAACAAAATATGTGAAATAACTCTGAGAAGAAAATGCTTTTTGAGTCATTGTAGGAGACCAGAGAGGTTTCAGGAGATTGCTTTGGGAGCCATTTGAGGCACTTGCTTAGGATTGTCCTTCAGACATTTGGGCTTAAGATGATGAAGTCCTAGCTTAGGGTTGTGGTTGTGAACACAACTGATGAGAAAGAGCAGAAACATTCTTGAAATCAAAAGAGTTTCTTCTACAATTTGGGAGGCAAGTAATTGCCAGAAACAGAAAAAGGCAAATACACATTTTATAAAGGTTCTTAGGAGCCCAAGGGATTTTCAATCACAAAAGTGCTATGTTTCTCAAAGTAGGTCTGGTGGTGTAAAGAGAGAGTAGTAAATACTCAGTAGACATTTGTTTCTATCCCACATATTTCCAGCGTAATGCAGGAGAAATATAGGGTTTAGGAATGAGAGGAAGTAAGGAAGTAATCCCATCACAAATATAAGTATCATGCTAAGCATGGGATTTAGCCCTGAGCTTCCTGGCAGTCAATGCAACAGGGAAAACAAATCAGCTACCAAGTTTTTCCATTCCAGAGAGAAGGAAGCAAGCCAGCTCTTCAGAAGCAAGAAACCTTTTTCTGTCTTGAAAGTCTAAAAAGGTGTAATTATAACCAGCTTGCTTCAGGCTTTAGGAAAGGGGCAAAAACTTAAACGTCAGACTTTATTAAGCCATATTAAGCACTCTCTAATAATTCACTCCTTACCTGAGTTCTCAAAGGGTTTCAGGCCCATCAGTAAATGGATAGTTTTTGGTAAAACGAATAGACACACATCATTAATGATGTATAAATCCTCAAACACATGCCTTGTCTAACCCTAGATAGAAATGAACAGTCTATTAACTCCTTTTTCCAGCTTTTGTGAGTTATGGTCCTCCTCGTTTTTTAATTTCTGGAAGTAGGGAACAAGTCCATCAACTGAAAAAGAAAAGCTAGCAGGGAGCTTGCCTCTGCCTGGGGGATAGAGGGTGGCCAGAGGGGTTAGTGGCCAGGACTGAAGCCCTCTTAAAACTCACCAGGGCCTTTCTCCAGCTGCTTCCTTCATCCCAAGCGAACTCTCTGGCAAACTCAAGTTTCCTTGGAGGGGTAGACCAGTTTCTCCTGCCTGCAGTCAGTCTCCCAGGAAAGAGAAGGGGTGAGGGGGTGAATGAGAAAGGAGGAGATGGGGAAAGGGGAGCAGAGGAGAGAGGGGCAGAGGGAGGAGGAGGACGAGAGAGAGAACGACAGCTTCTGTCTTTACACCTCAGCCCCGCGTTGGGGAGGAGGTGCGGCGGCAGCACTGCATTTTTGCAGCCTGTGTGAGCAGCGCTCTGCCGTGGAAATCTAATTTGACAGAATAGGTAAATAAAATCAACTGTCATCAGCTCGCATTTTATTTACGGGACGAGGTCAATGTTTTTTAGCATCAAAGATAACAGGTTATTGGAAACGGATTTTAGAACGACTCGCTAAAGGCAGTTCTGGAAGTTAGTTTGGTTTTAAATGCCCAAATACGATGCATTATTCGCAAAAATGTCTCAGCAAAGCCTAAGACAATACCTTAGCGAATACATTTGGGCTTCCCGCACAAACTCGCTGGTTCTGGGAATTGGGGTCCTTCCAGTGAACTGAACGCCTCTCCGCGCCGCCCCCCCACCCCCCGCCTCCGCTTCCGCCCCTTGGGTTCAGGGCTGGGATCGCACCTGGGACCAGAGGAGGGGGAGGGCGGGTGGCGTGCTCGCTCCTTTCTCCGGCTGCGTTCCTGCCTTCCTTTTGTTTGGTTGCCTCCTCTTTCCCCTCGGTTGTTGATTATTAGTATTTTCCTAGTTTTCCAAACTAATAAGTGCCACTATCAGGCAGTTGGAAGCTCTCGGAGGCTGCAGGCTTTGCCGCTCGGCCTTAATTGATATTGAACGAGCTGCTGGTAGACGGGAACAGGGCCGCTGCTGGATAATTTGCAGTTTAATCAGCGTTTGTAATGAGAGCGGCTGATTAGGGCTGTTGGAAATAAAAGAGAGTTACAAGGAACGTCTGTCAGAGTCCGGTGATAATTCAGGACTAATTGTGGTGATTAGCGCAAACTGGATGACTTTGGGCTTTGCTAATGCAAAGAGAAACGTGCAGGCTCCAGCCAGGGACCCCTCGGAGAGCAGTGCACTGGCTGCGCGCAACTTTGCAGAGCCATTTTCCTACGAGGCTCCAGCGGCGCGGGCACTGGGCGGGGGGTGGGGGGTGGTTGCAGCAGGCAGAGGCTCGGTAGGATTGGTGGCCCAGTACTTTCTGGGGCCAACTATGGCCGCGTGGACGCCTCTCGCTGCCCCCACCCCATTCTTTTTCACCCCATTTTTTCCACCTGATGCCTCCCTCCAGTCGTCCTGGCTCCAGGTCACGGCTCCCACGCGGCACGCACGCTCAGCTTTCCCTATGACCCCCCCCCACGCCCACCTCCACCCACCCCCAGCCACCCACGCCCCCCCTCGTGGGGACTGTGGGAGTCAGCAGGGCTTTCTGGATTCCTGCCCCCCTACCTGTCGCCTCCTCTTTCTTCACCTTCCCCCTTGCCTCTAGGCCCTCACCTGTCTCTCAGAGACAAAGGTTCTGTCCCCTCCCTCAACCCTAAACCATCTCCCCTGATGGGTGTCCCGCAGCCTGTGCCACCCGGAGCAGCTGAGCCTTCGAGTGCGCTGGGGAGAAGAGAACCACCGCTTATAAACGGCCGCAGTTCTCATTATTGAGGAGTTTCATAACTCTTTAATTCATTTTTAATGATGGCAATAAACATGGTAGTCATTTTGGAACAATAGCTAAAAATCATAGGGCCATTACTGTCCATTAAAACAGTGTTTACAGTTCAATGGAGGTTCACGTGCCCCATAGTCATTCATATTAACCAAAGGAGAGATTTACAGGTCCGGAAAAAACGGTTCTCTTTTTATTCTTTACATAACATAAAGCTTTTTTTGAGCAAATTGTTTAAAAAAAATGAAAGAAGTTCACTTGGCTTTTAATCGTGAGAGTGGGGATTAAATAAGGAGCTGTTGTCTGGTGCCTGATTTCTATTTGATCAATAAATCATCAAGTGCCTTAAGTGCTTTATTCACTATCAAATTAAATGAAAAATACTTTAACCTGCGTCCCTGGTGTCGGCAGATAAAGCTAATAATATTTTCTGTTATGTTTCCATTTAGGCATTTAACACAGAAAAATCTACTAGGTCTTGCACTCATCTGTCCCTCTATTACAGAAACCACATATTTATCCCACATATCTACAGACATAGGGAATTCTTGCCATAAAGGAAAAGCTTACTTGTTTTCAGTTTAAAAAAATCTAACTAGGATTCGTGGTACACCAGAATATCTATCAGTAACCAGCCCCAATTAGTGTGGCTACACTTGAAAGATAGAGGTGGAGGTGCAGGACTTCCGGCCCCACAGGCGCCAGGGGGCTGGCTCTTGCCCGCCTTGTTACAGGCTTGAAATAACCTTTTACCTGAGTGTTTGCCCTTTTCTCTTTGATTCCAACTCTTAATACAATAATAAATCTAAACAGTAGGCCCACAGGGACAAATCTCTAGTATTTCCCATTTTTAGTTCTAGATTAGATATTATCTAATATGATGTATTTTACACATAGTCCTTCCCTACCTTTGGAGGAACAGGCTGGTCAGAAATACTTGCTCTACTACATACCTAGAACCATAACCACAAGGACTGGCTTTTATAGGATAACAATTAAAATAATGTGTGTAGATACCAAACCATCTTATTTCACATGTTCACAAAGAAAGCAGTTCCCTTAGTGTATCCATTTAGAAAGAGGATTTTTGTTTTGTTTTTTTTTGTTTTTAGTATCTGGAGTAACCTGATTCTGGCTGGTAAAAAAAATTTTTTTTATGCAATCGAATGATATTTGTGAAGTTTAATTGCTAACTTAGCAGCTTGGTCACACCTTCCAACCCATTAGATGATGAAATCTCACCTGGTTAACGAATACAGCACTGTGGCCTCAATGGCAAATGCCTGATTATACAGCCAAGCTGCTAATTTACCAAAACCCCCGACCAGGGAGGCCTGGATGGCCACCACTCACTGTATTCATGCGGTAGCTAAGAGAAGGAACCGTATTCCCTGAGCCGCTTTCCAGCTACCCGCAGAATGAGAAATGTAAAATTAGTGGAGGTGTGTGCATGAAGGGAGCTGAGCAATTAGCAAGGCGCGGGCGCCTGCTGGCCCGGAGGGGGTCTGGGAAGGCGAGTGGGGAGACCAGGGCTCGAGGGCAAAGGGCTCCCTTCCTCGAAGTCGGCTACCTGCAGGCCTCGGTGGCGGCGAGGTCAGCGCTTGTGCAGCAGCCCCCGCTGCAACTGCGCCGAGTTAAGAACAATGCAGCTTCCTACCAGCTCTTAGCAACGTGCGCCTTTCCGCGATTAGATACCTACCAGGGCTCCAGACTCATGACACGCCTTGGAATGCACACACTGTCTCTGTGTCTTCTCAGTTTGCCTCAACAAAATCATGGTAAGCATCCAAACACTGCAAACTCAGCAACTGGTAGCATTTCTACCAACTAGGACATCGATTTTAGAGGGAGGGGTCTGAAGCCTTAAGACCTCATAGTCCCGCCGCCTACTACCCCATCTTCATTCTCTCCTCTTCCCCGCCTCCCCAGCTCCTAGCTCCCAGACAGCCTCCAGCCACTCTTCTCTAGGGCTGCAGGGCTTGGTTGTGAGTGCAATGCAAGGCGTGAGACCTGTATTTCCCTCCGCCCAGGGTGTGGATGAACATAAACTGGATATTTACAACAGGAGTGTGCGCATGCACCTCTGCCTGTGAGAGTAGGTTTCCTTTTAGATTCTGTTAGATTCAAGTTGAATTACGTGCATTTGTACAGGATCCAAAGCCATTTTGCAGCCGGCTTGTAGCTCTGAGATTGAAGGGGCCAAGGAGGAAGCCCCTCTTCGGGGACTTCATGGCTACCTTTACTTCCTTTTTCCAGTTCCAGGTGGCAAACCCAACCTTTCCCCTCCCATTCTCCCTTCAAACCGACCAAACAGTTAACAAAACCTTATTTATTTGTTTGTCTGTGGTTATTGCCCATGTTATTAATTGCACTCGGGCCTTCCTTGCTCTTTGAGAGAGCAGCGGTATAAATTGGCTCTAATAAATATTAGCCGCTAGATTAGGCGAGGTGAAGCTGGCACCGCGCTCTATTTTCGACCTGTAGCCTCTGCGAAGCCGCCAGTTCTGCGCCAGATTAGCCCCATCCATCCAGTGTCAATGGTTGTCTTGTTGAGAAAATCAGTGAGTAAACAGGGCTGACAGAGAGGGGGCCCAGCTGATTACTCATACAAATAGACTGCAAACTCCTCCAGGAGAAGCTGTTTCCAGAGATGGGTTTCTCGCATTGACAAGGCTGCTTCTCCCAGGATCCTGTGTCCTGCTGTTCCCACTTTGTCCTCCATCAATCACACAATTGTGTCCGGGATGTTTTATAGAGTCACTTAATATCCCTGCCTTCATCTCTATTCACTTAGAGAATCATCTGCCATCAGGGCTAAAGGCTTTCTGCAGGATGGGACTGGCGACACACCCCGGCAACAATAGCTCTGGTGGAAGCAGGACCCCGAGCCCTTTCTGATGCTAATAGAACAGCCCCAGGATGTTCCAATGTAAGGCGGCCTTTATTGAAATTGGCCATTAGCCCTTTGTCCACTGCATTAAATTATCCCCCGGGCTAGTCCATGATAGGGGTGCGGAGGCCACAGTAAGTTTTGTTTAAAAATTATTTTTCCCCCTAAAATGGTTTTTGGATTTGAGAATTTCTGTAATGAAAGTCATGCATAAATGCTTTCTCTCTTTATAAAAAGGGGGAAATATTTTCAGGCTCAACTGTATAGAGTAATTTTGGCCTTTATTCACTTTCTTTATATTGGCAGTACTCTGCCCCAGCACCCCCACCCCCACCCCATTCTCTGTCTCCAGCCAACCTGTCCTGTCCTGATAGGGAAATATTAAGTGAAATTTAGTTTTACTCTAAACTCACAGTATCTTCTCAGCAGAAAATTTTTACAACTAAGAAGCCAGCTGGATACAAAATCACATTTTACGGGGGGATTTTAAAGACAGAAGAAAGAATTACAAGGTATCACTCTTTAAGTGGCTCATCTACAAATTAGATTGCTACACAATCAGAAAGTTAATTAATGAGCAAGTTACTAATTAGGACATTTAAAACCAGTGTGTTTATAGTGCCTTAGTTTAAAAAAAAAAAAAACTCCTGTAGTTAATTGGCCCACACACTGATCTCATAACTGGTAGTGGAGGTTAAAATACCACAGATGTATTATTTATTATGTATAAGTTCTAATTATGTCACCACTGCATTCCATACTCCATAACTGTCAGAATTTTACAGTTAATTGAAAAGGCTGGCATTAGGAAAATACAATCAGATTAGTATATGAAAAGCACTAAGTATGTCTACAGGTTTTGAGCATAACTGCATTTACTTTTCTCCTGGTTAGGGACTACAGGAAAGGTAGTTACTTATGTTTTTTGACTGGTCTTCAGGAGTTCAAGCTTTCAGAGCCTCCTTTTTATAAACTTTCATAGAATTTAAGGTTTGCTTTGGAAAACTAGCTTAGGGTTGAAAATTGTGGGCCAAAATTAGGTTTTAAAGTTTGAACTCCTTAAGTTTTGCCCATCACTGAAGTGGAGCAATATGTCCAAAGAGAAATGTCTTTTCTTTTTTTTTTAAAGCCACATTTAACACTATAGTTTACATTAAAACATGGGTCTCCACTGAGAATTTTGAGAACATTTGCAAAGGACAAGTACCAGGTTAATTTCATTAACAAACAAGGACATGGTCAGGTGACCTGAACATTCTCCGTTTGTTGTTTTTTTCCACCTGTCTAGTTCCTAAGGCTTTCGCCTCCCTGAAAGTCTCTAAACCCTTCTTCACTTCACAATTTCTGTGGCCTCCCAAAGCCCAGGCTGTTTGCTATGCTTTGGAAGGAAAGGCAAGTTTTAAAGCTGCCCAAGTCTTAAGGATTAGAATACCCATCTCCCTCCCTTTCCACTGGGTCAGTCAAAGCCCCAAACCATACAAGCCCCTCTGCATAGACTGACCTGAAGGGCCTGCCCTTGCCCAAGGCCATCCTCCACTCCCCAACAAGTGACCTTCTCTAGAGAGTGTCCAGGGTTGAGGAGCTTGGTAGGATGGAGAAGAGGGAGGCCTGCCCCAGAAAATCGGCTTTCTAACCAGGCTTTGGGCTTTCCACATCGACCACAAGCCATCCCAGTCCTGTCTTTGGAGTGGGTGCCACCCAGTTAACAAGTCTCTGGGTGTTCTAGATTCGTCAAAGGGAGAAAGGGGGACCCTGAGGCCACGTAGGGACTCAGATAAGGGCTTTCCAGAGGGAAGTCATGCCCCATAAACAATCAGCTTTGATCTTTAGCCACAGGGGAAGGTGTCAACACACACCACACACATGCAGGTAACCCCTTCAAAGAGAACACACACAGGTAATTTTAATGAAAGAGGTTCCTGTACCACATTATTAGCAATAAATCTACACCATTCTTTGTTGGTTAAAATCATTATGATCATCATCGCTATCATTACTGAACTCATTATTCTTGTGTTACTATCAGAGTAGATTTATGATAATACCCACCATTACGCCTGAGTTAAAGAAGGTGTAAAGGTTTGATTAATAGCTGCTTTCATGTTTTAATACTCGACATTTTCTCACATTTTTTTCTAAATAAGGACCATGATAATTACAGGCAATAATTACTGCTTTTGTTGGGTGTGTTTAATTAGCCACATATTCATTGTTCTTGAAAGAAAGAGAAGACAAGGAAAGAAAAAGGAAAGAAAAGGTTTGGGAGCAGAGTCACATTTCCAGGCTGGACAGAGTTTGGGTGGGTCACTGCTAGGTGCTTTAACAGGGAGATGGGTCTGCAGCTCTGACCAATCGCTACCGGCCCCGCGTACTGTTTTGAACGAGACTAGGCGAAGTTGAAAATGAAATATTTAGAAAGGTTCACAGGGAGAGGTGGTTGCGCCTGGAGATACTCAGGTATACGGGATTCATTTCTCAGGGGGCAACTCTGGCCCCATAGTAACGCCTCCGCCTTAACTACCCAGCGTCAGGTTATGTGGCACAGATCTGTGTGCTCGTGGGCATTAAAATGCCCAGGCCTTGTTTATTCCCTTCCAGCAGACCCCTGCCTTTGGCCCGCCCGCATCAGTCGTCCTCCCGAGCTGATTTAGCCCGGGAGCATCCCCGGGCTCTGGGCTTCTCCACTATCTGTCCCTTAAAGGTTACACGCTGCCTTGCCTCTCTTTGTCTTCCTCATGCCCTTTCCTGGCAAAAATGGAGACATCACATCCTTGCCCAGCCCCGGCTCAGTATTTATGAAGGTTTTCTGACAAATAGGCAGGCTTGCCACGCATGGGTGACTGCCTTCATTCCGCACTTGGCTTGTTTACATAGGACCAGCACCATTTCCACGGATTAAACAAATCACAGGGAGAAGGAGACATTTATAATCCGCCAACGAGGCCACCAGGCAGTTGGGAAAAAATGTGCTAGTGAATGTGTGTACGCGCGACTGTGCAAGGGAAAACGAATGTCCTGTCCGCGAGGCTGACCTTCGGGAGAGGGTGATCCTAGCGACGCCTGTTTTTGTGCCCACACATGGAGCACGCGCGCAGAGGGGTTGTGTGGATTCGTGTGTCAGGGAAACTTTTGGTTAGATTGACATGAAATTACCCCAGGTTTTACCCATCCTGAGGACATACACAAAGGTCAGGGAGCACAGGCATGCATTCCGCCATCCCGAGTGTGTGTGTGTGTGTGTGTGTGTGTGTGTGTGTGTGCGCGCGCACGCGCTCGCGCGCTCCCTCGCACGCTCTTGTGGATGTAACTGCCCTGAGACACAGTGCACACGCCAGCCTCACAGGACCCTTACCTAGCAGTTAACCCTTGGCAGTAGGGCAGGGAAGAGAGGAACTCCAAGGGGAGCGCTTTTCCTCTCCTACAGCGGAGTTGGGTTTTACACCCACCTGGGCTGGGAAAGACTTGCTCAGGCCAGCGTGTCCGGGGCCCGTGTGTGGGTGTGTGTGCTCGTGCGTGTGCGTATACAGGAGTATGTGTGGTGGGTGTGTAAGCGTGTTTGTGTGTCCCCGTATATGGCATGTGCATGTACGATCGTGTATATGTGGCGTATGCGGGTATGGCGTGAGTACATGTGTGTGCTGGGTGCAGTGTGTGTCCGTGTGCGTTGTGTGTGCGTGTATGTAAGGCGTGTGTGCAAGTGCGCGCGCGCATGTGTTTACACTTCCAGAAATCACATCATTTCTAGGGCTCCCCTCACTTCACCCGGAAGTATTCAATGACCCCTCCGTCCAATTAAATAAAACAAAGCAAAGGGGCCGAGCAGGCCTCGGATGGCTCTGCGCCTGCTGAGTTGAATGCGGGCTCGGGTCAGAGCCGGCCTTGGCTGCCCGAGGCAGGGGCTTGACTCCCGGTCACCAGCAGCCTCTTCGCGCCGCTGCCGTGCGGCAGGCACAAGCCGGGGCTTGCGTGACACCAGGCACCCGCCCCTGGTCGCGGGAGGAGGAAAATTCCCTACAAAATAGCAATGGTTCCGAGAAAAGGATCACAACAAAATATTGAATAAATTCCCTTTTAATTTATTTGATCATTCCACATTACGGGGCTATGAATTGCTCAAATTTGATAACAAGTACTCAATTCAACTCATTATGTAAGTTAAATTAGACTTCGATAAAATTTCAGTGGCGCGCAGTGGTTCCTCGAATGAAATGTAATTTGTGCAAGAATTTGTTGTATCTGTCACAAATATTTCCAATTAGCGACCGTAATTATTTGATAGTTTCTGCAATTATGGCTTAAACGGGTGAATTTGGGACTGTGGAGGACCCTAATTGGCCTAAATTTGATATTTTGCATATTTGCATAATGAGGAAATTGGTAGAAAATTGTGTTCATTCATTTGTGAAAAATCCTATGAATTTTATGAATTTGAAAGCTCTGTTTGTGCAGACTGTGACTTTGCCTGCTGATCCCTGAGGAGCTGACGCTGAACGCCTGAATGGGCAGCGCGCCAACTTCGCTGCTCCTGGAGGGGGTGGGGAGGGAGCAGAGGTGAAGGAAGAGGAGAGAGCGGTAGGGGACAGCCTGCAGTACCCATGGGCGGAGGCCCATGCTCCGCAGTGGGCCCAGCCACCGGTAGACGCCCCCGACTCACCCGGGGGGCGTGGGTATGGGTAGGTATGGGTGGGATGGGAGTCGGTGGGGGAAGTTGCGCAGGGTGTTATACCAGCCTGGTTACAAGCAGCTGCCCTGTAGTATAACTGTGTGCGCACCCACACAGGCACACAAGCACACACACACTTGCTCTCAATGAGAAATGTACTCAATCCGCTAGGTGGAAGGGGTAATTGTGGAGGGGTGAGGGCTTGAGATGATGGTAACTGTGCACTTGTTTAAGTTAAATTGCCAAAGCTTCTCCTCTCAGTAAAAATGTTTGACCTATGGCGCTGTCAATTTAAAGTGTTTAAAGAGAAGCAAAAGCATAGATTTTAAGCTGCTTTGCCCGGCACCCATTCATCATGCATCAGGGATTTTAAAGTTTCATGGTTGCTGTGGTTTAACATCTCAACTCTCTGACACAAGAATCTAGATGGAGGAAATAACTCTGCAGTCAGCGGCTTAGGACTAAAGGAAAAAGATCATGGCCAAAAAAAAAAAAAAGTACAAAAATAGTCATTCCTGTTAATGCAAAGAGAAGATGTTTTCTTTTGAGGGGCCAGGGTATGTTAGTAATAAAATTGAAACCCACTTTTAACCAAAAATTACTGAAACAATGCCACCAATCTTTTTGTGGGAGGGAAGTGAGACACTGTTTAAAAAGAGAATTAAAATACTACATCTCCCTTGTAATAAATAATGGCTTTCCCCCGAGTGTTTTGTTGCAAATATCCTGCATTTTCATCAAAACCCATCAAAAAATGTCATCCTTTATGTTTCTTGAATGTAACAGTTTAGATACTCCCTTAATTGCTATAGATCTTGGATGCATAAAACCGCCCAAAACAGACTCATAGTGAAGAACATGATATCTAGCTTTGCAGTTAAGTGCTCTGTAAAAATGCTCTACTTGCGAACATTACTTTTGCTGGGAAGGACTTTCTTATCTACACGGAAGTGGGTAATGTGAGTGTCTAACAGGCTATAAATGCTTAAGTGCTTTGTTTCACAGTGCATTTTCAGTAAAGGTCAAAATAAATTCATCTTCCTTTAATGCAGTATTTATGTTTGTTCAGGGTTTGGAATAAAATCAGCATTAAAAATCCGTATAAAAAAAACAAATAGGAAAATGGGAGCTGTGTTTTTGGTTTGGTTTTTCAGGGATGAAAAAGTATCATTTGGGGATGGAAACAAACCAATTAGCCACTTAAAGTAAAATTGGAACAATGCAAACATATTATTTTACTAATATTTAAGAGGAATTAAATAGGCCCTTTTCAAATTTAATTTAAGTTTACTTGGAAACAGATGACCTTGGTGTCCAGTGATCAGAAACTAGTGCTATTGATATCCTTGCCCACCTTACAGGGTTTTAATAAAAGATTAACAAGAATATTCCTTATTAAGTCTCCTACATTGTATTATTGTTGATATCATCATCATCATCAGTAGCAGTCATAGTATTGCTGTGACATTATTAAGCTAAGATGTAAAGAAGGATCTTGGGAACAGGGCTGAAAGCTAGCCCAGGCTTCCTTTGATTACAGTGTGGAAAGAAGTAGGTCATTCACATTTCCTTTTAGCTTTGCACACAGGATCAGTGATCACCATGAGTGGAGTCATCTTCAAATACAAAGGATAATGGTTCATTCTCTTCTTCATTTAACAATGCATTGTGTTAAATTTGGGGACTATAGATATTATTTATTTAACTTATTCAAGAGGTCATGAAGCACCACTTAGGTGTTGAAATTTAAGGCCACCTCTGATCATTAGGGTGAGTAAGGAACACACAAAAAATATCAAATTGAAGATACAGGATCTCTGCTTCAAGTTTAGCTCCAAGACATAGTATTAATATTTGCACTATTTTGTGGGTTCATTTTTTAAAAAGAAAATTAAAGAAGATTTTGGTGTCAGTATTAACATGTCATTATTATACTTATGTCTTTTTTTAAATGTGAATGTTTTTATAAGTGGTTGTGTTTGATATGAATATGATAATATTCCAACTATAAAAGCTTGTTCAGGATAGTTATAGTCTTGAATGCTAATCATTTTGCTGATCACATGACCTAAACATCCACAATAAAAATGTTTATGAAAACTGGGATTGAAAATAGAAGGACCACTCCAGTTTCTTCAGCTCAAAACCAGTTTTATCTGTTCCCTTCCCTTCTCTACCACCTTGCCCAGGAAATACCCCTTGCCATCATTCTTCATAGTTTAGGATCAACTCATAAGGTTTAGGGCTGAAAATATAATTGTTTTCCCAGTATTAGATCTGATTACATTCATAAAGAAGAGGATTCAGTGGTTTATGAAAGTGCAGGAGACGGCAGCCCTCCTATGTCCAATCCCCATCCCATGATCAAGCACAGTCTTTAGTTCCCTGGAGAAAGTCAAGTTCCCTGCAATTTGTAGGCTTGCTCTCTAGCAGAGGAGGAGAGGCTGGAGGGAGCAAAGCTACAGCAATCCCACCATGAGAATCTGGCTCTTGGTCCCTACCCTCCCTGAGTATGTTGGGTCAAAGCATTCATTTACCAGCTCCTCCTCACAGCTCTCTAATTTCCAGTCAAATGTGCTCAGAGCGAGCATTCATACTATAAAAAATGCTGGAAAATGCTGAAATAAATACTCCTAACCTAGTTTATCCACAGAATTTTTTTTCAGATTTTGATTTCCTTAGATGGGTCTTATATATTTTCTTTAATTGCATCTATTTCTTCCTCTCCATTCCTACCACCAACCACTCTATCCAGGCCATTATATTTGTCACTTGGACTGCTGCAGTAGAGCCTGCTGTCTTCTTTGGCTCTAGTCTCTTCCCCAACCAGTTTATTCTGCTTAGGGCTGGCAAGTTAATACTTCTATTGTCCTACTGTCATCAAATCCCTCTCCTACACAAAATACTTCAACAGCTCATCTGTCCCTGACAGATAAAGTCCAAACTTTGTAACCTGGCTTTCGAGTCTTTCCACAATCTGACTCCAGCCTCCACATCCACACTTATTCCTCACTGCTCACCCATGGAGCCCCATGTTCCAGAAAGTTTTGTTTTAGAACACCCACTGTGTACTTCAACCACATTTCCCTGTACCAGGAGCACTATCCTGGAGCCCTCATTTGCCTATCTATTTCCTACATGTTATTAGAGATCCAGCATAATCCTGACCCCTCCACAAATTAACTCATTCATTCATTCTATAAACATTCATGGAATGTGCTAAGCACTGTGAAAATTGCTAGGGAGACAAAGATGAATAGACCAAGACCCATGCCCTCAATGAAAAAGACAACCATGTAGCCGGCAAATAACTATGCCACATAATAAATCCTACCTATGACTGAGATACAGAAAAAGTGCAATAAGTTTGCCCCAGTCTAATCATTGCTCCTTATTGTTAATTCTTCCTCTTTTAAACTGATCATGTGCATTAGAAGCTCACCTATACTGCTTAGTGCTCTTGGTAAATTCTTTTAATTTTTATTTATTAATTTGACAGAGAGAGAGACATCAATTTGCTGTCCCACTTATTTATGCATTCATTTGTTGATTCTTTTATGTGACCTGACTGAGGATCAAACCTATAACCCTGGTATATCGTGCTGACGCTCTAACCAACTGAGTTACCTGGCCAGGGTGATAAATTCTTGGAGAACCAAAACCTGTCATTCCTTTTGCATCCCTCAAATCCCCAGTACCATGTTTTGGAACAGGGGTGTCCAATCTGCAGCCTGTGGGCTGCACGCGGCCCCGGGTGGCTATGAACGTGACCCAACACAAAATTGTAAATTTACATAAAATATTATGAGATTTTTTTGTGTGTGTGATTATGTGTCACAATGTATTTAATGTGTAGCCCAAGTCCACTCTTCTTCTTCCAGTATGGCCCAGAGACACCAAAAGTTTGGACACCCCTGCTTGGAATAGTGACAGTAATTAATTGATAGGTAGGTATGATTGTAATTGTATAATTGCCACTTTTGGTCAGGTGAGTAAAACCTGGTCCTTCAGTCGCATGGAGGGACCACCATGAAAAACAGCTGTGGTCTCTTCCTAATGCCTGACTCTGTAAGAACACTTAGACCTATGTAAAGGCTGCGAGGAGGCACCTAAAATTGTGGATGTAACTTTATTTGTGGTGGCTTATCCCAGGTGTTGTAGATAGTATAATAAGAAGACAAACAATACTGGGGGGCGGGGGGATTTGGGATGTGGAGGGATCAAGGAAAAGAAATAAGGAGAGAAAGAACTCATGAACGTGGACCGCAGTGTGCTGATTGTGGGGTAGGGGAGGGAGGGGAGGAGGTGAAAGAGGGTATGGGGGGATAAATGGCAATGGAAAAAATACAATAAAATTTTTTTTAAAAGAAGCCAAAGAATGTTAAGTAAATAAATCTAACTTAAGTTTTTTAAAAAACTCTCAAATTGCTGCTTAGTCCCGCCACTCTGACCGCCATCATCATCCCCGTATCTCCGCCACCGTGCCACCACCCCCGCTGCACTTGCCGTAACCGTCAGTAACAGAACTTCTTTATCATGGGCCAGATCCGGTGGCATATACCATACCTCCCTTATTATTGACAATAATGGAAACTCACTTCATACAGAAGGTTGAAGGACTCCCTTATAATTCAGTGCGAAGTAACATCATGAAGGTGCAATTCAGCTATGAATAGGCACAGAACTAAAGGGCTGTTAGGGTTAAAATACTCAAGCTGTTGACGCATGAGCCCTTTTATAGAATTGGGAAATATAATAGGTATTAGAACATGTCTCTCTCAGGACTGGAGTGGGCCCATCACAGGCAATGCTGATAGATCTCCACACTAATGATGTTAAACAAGAGGAGTCAAAGCACATTTTTGCATCCGTAGGCACATCGGTGAGACTGCTTGCAAAGAAGAGGGAGTGGGCCAGGTCGATCGCTGTCCATGTTCCTGACTAGCCAAGATGGGTCTCAGGCTAACAGGCATGAAAAATCAGGCCTGAATTTACCAGGGAAACTTCCAGTTACATATGGTGGGTCAAACATATACATTGGTCTGTGCTCTCCATTCATTTTGAAGACCCTCCAAAATGAATCAAGAAGGCACCAGCCAAAAAGGCAGAAAGCCAGAGAGGAGGAAGGCAGAGCAGGAAGGCAACCAAAATTTTGGAAGCTAGGATGCGGAAGTACAAGGAGTGACTGACTTCGCGGAAGCCCCCAAAGCCGACACTTGAGCCTGCAGTGGGGAAACCAGTGAGGAGCAAAGCAGCTCCTGCCACAGGAGCTGCGAGGAGCCGGCACCTCTGTGGGTGGCTGTGTGGGAGGCGACTGCCAGCAGGAGGCAAGGAACAGGGGAGAGTCTGTTAAAGATAAAGGAATCTCCACAACCTCCACCTCCCTAGAAGTAGGTGAGAGATTTTCCCTCTGGAAGTGTCGAACCAGAAAGGATTTGGGGGTATCAGCTGGAGTAAAGATGAGGCAGAATGTTAGAAACAGGGGAATGAAGTGAAAGTCTACACACTGAATGGTGAGTTTTCCAAACCCTCTTGCCCTATACTTCCAGTAGGCTCTCAGAACACCGGGAGCCAGCAATTTTTCCTTTCAGGAGGCAGTCTAGAGGATTCTTCTGTCATAAAATTGCCTGCAGACATTGACCACTGGATATCCCCTAAGAACAATAGCTGGGTCCCCACCTGATTGTGGTACAGTAAAACCCACCAGTCAAAAGGCCCCGCCTTGCACACAGCACTTATCATCAAAATTTTAGTGCTTTCCTTGCTTATTTATTTATGTATTTATTTTAATGCCTCACTTTTAAATATAATTAGACAACCAAAGCCCATCAGACATTTGAGGGAAGCTGCTAATGGAACAAGCAGAGCTTGAAATAAACACACCAAATAAAAAGGGACTCAGGGAAAACAGACCAGAGCGTAAGCAACTTAAAACACAACAAATAAATAAACTACAATTATTAGGGGATATGAGACAATGCTGAAGCCAAAAACTAAGACCAGAAGGACATTAAAGAGAGAATGTTCAGAGAATGAGAAAAAAATGCTGGGAGTTTACAAGTATAAGAGCAGAAGTAAAAGATAAAATAGAAAGGCTATAATATAAAGTTGAGGAAATCACCAAAAAATAGATTTCAAAAAAGAAATGGAAGACAAGAAAGAAAAGAAAATTAGAACAACCAGTGAACAGAAATTCTAAAAGTAGATGAGAGAGAAAGTTGAAAAGAAGAAAATTATCAAATAAATGATACAAGAAAATTTCTTAGAGTAGAAGGGTATATGTTTTGAGATTGAAGCTGGAGAATCATGAATTTAAAAAGACTTTTCGGCAAGGCATGTCATCAGCTGAAATAGTGGCAGGAGTTGCCTTTGGGGAACAGGAATGAGAAGGTGAGGTATGGGGGCTGGGGACTGCTAGCTGTCATTGTAAGCTTTGTTGTACAATTAGACATTTTATACAGTTACATGTATTACATTGCTAGGAATAAAATTTAAATTAAAATTTGCTACTCAGAAGGAAACTTAGGTCCAACATTGGGAAAGGGAAGCAAATACTAGGACCTGCTTAGCAATATTTCCTGGCACATGGAGGCACCAGCAGTCTGAATCCCACCTCTGAGATTTTATTCACATTTCCCTCACCTTTAATACCTGCAGTTTGGCTTGAAGAGCAGTGTAAGGTCTGCGTGCCCACTCCCAGAACATGATCAGTTGATATTAATTTGGGTTGTGATACTTAAAACCTGGGTTCAATCACAATAATTTTTAGTTTTGCAGGAGTTTAAGCTTCATGGCTGGGTTTCAAAGCTGGTGTGCAAGAAGGTAAGAGTCAGACAATCTGTGATCTTTGAAGTCCCAGGCAAATAATCGAAGTTGAGAATGTCAAAAGTCTATGGCTATTTATAATATATGTAATATTTATAATATTACATATGCATTATGGTTATAACTATTTAAAATGTAGACATATGACCAATGCTGCCTGGAAACACAAAAAATAAAGATGGTTGTGTTCGGGTGAAAGAATTCTAAGTAAATATTGTAATAACTACATACGGTGCCACATGGATACTAGAAATATTGGGGGAACACTGGCTGGTGTGGCTCAGTGGACTGAGCGCTGGCCTGTGAACCGAAGGGCCACCAGTTCGATTCCCAGTCAGGGTACATTTCTCAGTTGTGGGCCAGATCCCCAGTAGGGGGCACATGAGAGGCAACCACACATTGATGTTTCTCTCCCCCCTTTTATCTCCCCCTTCCCCCTCTAAAAGTAAATAAATAAAATCTTTTTTTAAAAAAAAAGAAAGATTGGGGCAATAGTTTGTAAAGAATATAATTGTCTAACCACTGTGCTATACACTTGAAACTAATACAAAATAATATTATCTGTAAAATAAATACATAAAATTAAGTGGAAATGTAAGGAAAAAAAGATAGCTAGACTTGAGTCCGTTCTGCCACTGATGACTATGTGACCTCAGGCATATCCCTCATCTCTCTGGACCATAGTGTCCTTATATATAACATTAGTAGGTGGCCAAGATCAGAAGTCACAGATTGGCAGTTGAGAAACTAAATCTGGTACATAGATATATTAGGCCCATGTGGTGTTTTAAAACATTTTAAAAATTGAGACATATCTTTTATTTATAATTGAGAAAATCCCTGCAACAGTGAGCTGGCATTCCTTCCTGATAACAACTCACTGGGACTGATGGGGCACATACTATTCCAGGTGGCCACAGTCCCCTCCCTGCCTATCACCTGCTGAGTCCTACTAGGTGTTTGAGTTTGAGAACCTTGGGCTAGATAACTATTTAGGTCTCTTCAAAGCCTAGCATTTCATTCATTCATTTGATCATTTGTTTATTTAATGGACTTTCATTGAATGCTTTGTTTAAAAAGATTTTATTTATTTATCTTAGAGAGGGGAAGGGAGGGCAGAAGAGAGGGAGAGAAGCATGAATGTGTGGCTACCTCTCACATGACCCCCACTAGGGACCTGGCCCACAACCCAGGCGTCTGCCCTAGACTGGGAATTGAACTGATGACCCTTAGGTTTACAGGTCAGCACTCAATCCACTGAGCCACACCAGCCAGGGCTCATTGAATACTTTCTATATACTATTCTGTTTGACACTGAGGACACAAAGATGAATAAGGCAGAGCACTTACTATCAGTAAGTTTATAATCTCTGGGGAGTACTTAAAAATATCTACAATACTGAATATTTGCCAAAAGAGGTCAGTACCATGAGCATTAGGGTCTCAGAGGATGGATCCTTTCAAGGGAAAGATACCAGAAATCTTCACAGAAGCTGCTGATATTTGAGCTTATTCTTGGAATGCATCCGGTGGACGAAGTGGACAGCCCAGGTCTTGCATGTAAAAAACATGGACTAGCCCACCATTCCTAGTGGTGTATGATATTCTACCTGAAGACCTGAAGGACACTTGGAACCGCTGAGAAGAAAGCTAGGGATAAAATATAATGTAATGGTGTGTCAGTGCCCTCCATTCAAAGACCACCAGGAGCAAAGGGGTTCATTCACTGACTGCAGTGAAAGAGAACATGCACCGCAGTGAACCATAAGGCACCTCAGTGAGAGGGGTTAGAAAGGACTTGTTAAAGGACTTGGATTTGTGTTCAGTGATGGGGGAGGGTTTGAGTACATGGGGCTGAGCTTGCATTGTATACTATCAGGAAGTGGGGCAAACCTTTGACTGGGCATCTTCATACATCTTATCTAGAATGTGAAAATAGTGTAGCAAGGTTATACCTATTATCAGTAGTCACTGCTATTAGCCAGATAGAGGGATGTTTGGTCGTTTTTTGGTTCGGACAATGTTCTTGTTATTGTTTTTATCCAGATATGATTAAGGGGAGGTTTGTTTTGCTTAGCTCCATCATGGTCCCAGAGTGGCCCTGCCTGGTACTCTGAAATTGCTTATGTTCAACAGGAGATTACCAAGGCCCAGCTGTGAGTGCCAGGCCAGCTTCTGACATCAGAGGCAGCTTTCCTTTCTTTCTTTCTGTCTTTCTTTTTTTTAGCTGTTAGTGTCTTTGAGCGTTCAGAGGCTGAAAAGCCTTCTCTCAATTTCTCTCTAATTCTCCATCTGAATTCACATTAAGTTCACGCAGACTTATTTGTCCAAAGCTGAAGGACTGTGTGTAGCATCTCTGTATTGCTCCTTTTCTTGGAAAATATTCCTGCTCAGTCCTGACCCTGTCCTGAACCGGGTCTTCATGACCTGGGATCACACAGCTATATCTGCCCAGATGTCTTCTGCTCGTTGTCATTGATGGAGATAAACAATTCCTTTCTGCATGAACATAGAGCTTCTGTCTTGTCATCAGTTCCCTTCAGGGCATTTTTTTATACCAAAAAAAAAAAGGTCACATTTAATATCAATCCATGAACTCAAGGCTCTCAGAGATGGAAACATCTAATCAGTCTCACCATCTTCGCCTGAGTCTTGTCCATCTTCTCAGAGTCATTGTCTCACATTTCTGTGTTACGTAGTCTCTGCCAGTTCCCTCCCTGCCTCCTCCCAGAGAGAGAACAAGCCCCTTGTCGAAACACCCAAGTTCCTTGAAAATGGAGCCCCAGCCCACCTCCCCCATCAGTGTCACCTCCCACCAGACTGCAGGCCATCCCTACACACAGGAATGTCCCCTGCCACTCTTGCCTCTCTGCTTTGCCTTGGCAGAATTCTTTTTTGATGAGCAGCAGTTAGTGACTCCTTTTGTTTTTTTTATGGTACTTATTTTTCACTTATATCTAGGACTGCACCTGTCGTGTTGGGCTGGGATTATGGTTTGTCTCCGTGGAAGGTATTATGTCTTGGTATTCCCAGTGTTTAGCACACAGTACTTGCTTCAAGAATGTATGAAAGAAAGCATGTGTGTGTGTGTGTGTGTGTGTGTGTGTACACAGAGAGGGTTCTTTCCAACTCATTCTACCGTGGTAGCCATCAGCCTGGGTTAAAACACATCTCGTGCATGGGAACATCAATCGTTCCCCTGGTGGCCTTTTTAACTTTTAACAGTGTTGTAAGAAAGTTCTTCCTTGTATCAGTCCCAGATTTTCTCTCTCCCAAATCTAATTTCCTTTCAAACGTTTGGAGTCAGAACTAACTTCCTTCTTGTTTTTTCTTCCTGAGGAAGACACTAGGATTTTCACTATGCTGGTCATTCCTCTGGACACATTCCAGTTGGTCTACATCTTTCTTAAAACATGAGGACAGGATTTTCCAGATGTAGTCTGAATAGTTCAGAGTAAAGAGAACCATCGGCTTCTTTATTTTAGCCTAAGATCCCTTTAGAATCAAGGTGTCTGACCTGTGGCCTGTGGGCCGCATGCAGCCCAGGATGGCTGTGAAAGTGGCCCAACACAAAACTGTAAATTCGCTTAAAACATTATGAGATATTTTTTGTTTTCGTTAGTGTTTGTGTATTTAACGTGTGGCCTGAGATAACTCTTCTTCTCCCAGTGTGACCCAGAGATGTCAAAACTTTGGACACCCCTGCTTTATGTTATTTGGTTCTATTGCCAATGAGTTTACGGTCCATTCAAACCCTTTGCCTTTTGAGATTTTTATTTGTTTTGTAAGTGCTGTGGCTAATTCATGCCTCTCTCATCTTAACTTGCACAATTGATTTTTTGGACCCATGGGTAGAAACTTGCATTCATCCCAATTATGTTTCATCTTGTTATATTTAGTCCATTACCTCATTTTGGGCAAGGACTTGTTGCGTCCCAGTTCTTATCCTGATTGGCAATATCTGCAAGTTTTTTGATCATGCTCTCTCTATCACCTTCCAAGTTAATATAAATGCTAAACAGGACTGTGTTATGGTCAGAGCCCTGTGGCTAACTAACCCCCGCTCCCTTTCCTCCCTCCACATTTTCTTGCTCTTTCTCTCTTACACTCTTTCCTGTCTGTCTTGTTCCAGAAAGATGAAAAGCAGCTGCTGCCTAGCACTTAATAATACAAACTCCTTCCAAGATGCCATGCATCAAAACCAGTACCTTTTCAAGATAGTCTTTTAACTGGTTAGAATCCACCTAATGGTCCTGGCATTATATCCATTGTTTTCTCTTGTGCACAGGATACAATAAAAGATAATCCCTCCCTAATTCCCGATTTATTAGGCCTATCAAATTTCTGTCCAAAAAAAAATGTTTGTTGCAATTTGTCCTGAGGACCTAGAGGCCAGTTTCTTCCAGGAGCTCACTGTCCATCCTGTCAGTGCTCTTCTTGGGAATGCTCCTGGTCTGTCCTGGCCCTGTCCCGGACCAAGTCTTCGTGACCTGGGAAGCTTTAGATTTTTCTTTGGAACAGACAAGCTCTTCTCTCTTTGACAACCCCAATGACACATATTTCCTGTCTTCAAAACATGGAAAGAAAAATATTTGTATCCGTTGAATATGCAAATATAGTAGCTTTAGAGTGGCATTTTCTTAAAGTTTTTTTTTTTTTTAACAAGGAAATCTAATTTCAGCTGGAAGGCTCCATGAATTTAAGGCACCTCATGGGGGAACACACCAGGTGCCGACTTAAGACATTGACTATAGTTCAGTGAAGGTCTCAGGCTCTCTAAGCCTGCCTGGAGTTGCTTTGAGGCTTCTCTTCTTCCCTTCATTCTTACCTGTTATAACTAAGCTTTGAGGGGGTTACTGAGCACTTTGGTGAACTGGATAGTCTAGTCCAGGCAGTAGGACCAAGGTCTGAGAACCACATATGATTCTAATCAATGATCTTAAGTCAGCCTTTCTGTCAGTGGAATATATTTTAGGACATTTAAAATCTGAGCCTGACGATCCTATTCTAACCAAAGCCCATACCAATGTATAGAATAAATGGTAATGAATTAGCTAAGTGATTTTGACCCTCCTCCCCTGCTCCCAGAGTGCTCATGGGTTGCTGGTCAATAGTATTCTTTCTTCTAGAAAAAAAAAATACCCAATAAACTCTAACCTTAATAATAGAGTTAAAGACTATGCTAATGCTGGAAAGCCTTATAGAGCTTTGGGGCTCAGGAAAAAGGCCCAAAGTTCTTCTTTCAAAGTCAGTTCTGTTATCACTTCCCATAGGAAACACTTCCAGGACTCTCCCCAGGCTGGGTCAGTCCCCATGACATCCTGGGCACATCTCTGTCACTGCCCTTTCATAGAAGTTTGAAACAACCTTTGTACGTGTTCGTTTGCCCACACTGCACCTGGATTTCAGCAAAGGGCAGGAACTTTCTTACTCACCCCAGTGCCGCTGATGCCTAGCACAGTGCCTGGCACGGAGCAGAGGTTCAGAAAATATCCGCTAAGCTTAATGGAGCAATTTCTCAAATCTTTTTAAGTTCATAATGTCCACTGTACATTTTGCTCAACTCACCCTCTCCCTTAATTTTAAAGGCCATAGGAAATTTAATACATTATTTCAGATTCATGAACACTTTGCTTATTATATTAGTCTTGTTAAAGGAGTACATTATTTTTGAAATCTCATTAGAAGAGTGCTCTCTGTAGCTGTGGAAAATTTCCCATAGGCTGCTGGAGCTTGACAGGACAGGGAGATGCCATACCTTCGGCTTTCTTAGAGCCCCAGAGTGTTAATGAGGAGCAAAAACTTGAGACATAATCTCATGAAACCCCTCAGCTTGAGCAACAAAAACTCAAGCTCAGAGAAGTACAAGGAATT
>PVJD01000370.1:0-12500 GCA_004026545.1 Mormoops blainvillei | reverse complement strand
ATGGTGGATATACTAAATGCCATTGTTCACTTAAAAATGGCTGATTATATATTATGTCAACCTGAATAAATTCTATTTAAAATTCAGGGTCCTTGGTTCCTCCCTTATGGATTCTGAAATCTTCATCTTAGAAAATTCTGCCCCATCCCAGAAATCTGCCCCACCCTAGAATTGCCCCCAAGCAATTCTGATGCAGGTAGTTCAATGACCAGGCATTTAGAAACATCAAAAAAACACCCCCTGAAATAAGAAATTTTACAGTTTGTCAGACAGAGGAAAACTATAGAGCTGGGCAGCAATTAACTCCATAAGTTGTATGAAGAAAATACTTAGAATTGAGTTGAGGAAAACAGACTTTTAGTACCCAAACATCACTAGCTTCCAACATATTTTACGATCTTTCTTAAATAGCATCTTGTGAGAGTAGACACAGGAGCTAGCCCAGAACCCAGCTGGGCTCATGCCACGCACAGGTACTACCTTGGAAAATAGCATTTCTCCATAGGCAGATGCAGACAGATGCATTTCTGGAAATAAAATTCATGTTAACACTAGAAAGGGCCTCCTTACTTTGGTCTACTACCACAATTCTATAGGGTTGAGAGCCCTTGGCCAAGATTAGGCAAGCATCTCTCACTTAAAAAACAGCCATTTATGGTTACCGGCCCACATGGGCTAGAGGTGGTCTAGCGTGGTCTAGCGGTCTGTGCCCACCCTGATCACTTTGAGCTCCGATAGCTACAACCTCAGCGGGTACTCCTGACAGTTATCTGACTTTTCTTGCTGATATGCCTTGCAGGAATACAGAGAGTCCAAGCAGTAAAACCACTAAGAAGATTATTTTAACAGAAAGCAGTGCTATCAGGGGCTGGCCCAGCATGCAACTTAAAGCCTCTGGCAGTGTTGAGGTACTCTCCTAATCCAGCAAGGACAAGGCTTGGCTCTCTCCATGTTAGCTACCTTCTGCGTAGAGCTGCAACTAGTTAGGTCCTAAACCCTATGTGAATCTAAGACAGTAGAAAAGATGACTTTTTTTTAAGAAAAGAAAGAGTTTTTTCCTCAAAAAATTAAAAATAGAATTATCATGGGATCCAGCAACTCTACTTCTAGGTATATATAAAAAAGAAATAAGAGCAGAGCCTCCCACAGCAATCAGACAAGAAGAGGAAATAAAAGACAGCCAAATTGGGAGTAAAACTGTCATTATTCACAGATGACATGATACTGTATATAGAACACCATAAGGACTCCACCAAAAAACCACTAAAGCTGATAAATGAATTCAGTAAAGTGGCTGGATACAAAATTAATACTCAGAAATCAGTGGTATTTTTATACACCAAGAATGAACTATCAGAAAGAGAAATTAAGAAAACAATCCCATTTACTACTGCAACAACAACAACAACAAAAAGATACCTGGAAATAAATTTAACCAAGGAGGTAAAAGACCTGTGCTTGGAAAACTATAGTTACTAAAGAAAGAAATTGAGGAAGATACCAATAAATGGAAGCATATACCGTGTTCATGGATAGGGAGAATTAGCTTCATTGAAATGTCCATATTACCCAAAGCACTCTATAGGGTCAATGCAATTCTTATTTAAATATCATGTCTCACAGAGCTAGAAAAAATATTTCAAAAATTTATATGAAGCACGAAAGACACGGAATCGTCTCAGCAGTCTTGAGAAAGAAGGCCAAAGTTGGAGGTATAACAGTACCCGATATCAAACTATATTACAAGGCCATAGTAATCAAAACAGCTTGGTACTGGCATCAGATCAGGCATATAGATCAATGTAATAGAACAGAGAGCCCAGAAATAAACCCATGCCTTTACGGTCAATTAATATTTGACAAAGGAGGCAAGAACATACAATGGGGTAAAGACAGTCTCTTCAATAAATGGTGTTGGGAAAATTGGACAGACACATGCAAAAAAATGAATCTAGACCATCAGCTTACACTATACACAAGAATAAACTCAAAATGGATTAAAGGCTTAAGTGTATGCCATGAAACATAAAAATCCTAGAAGAAAACATAGCCAGTTATATCTCAGATATTTCACACAGCGATATTTTTTTCTGATATATCTCAGGCAAGGGGGACAAGAGAAAAAATAAAGAAATGGGACTACATCAAACTAAAATGCCTTTGTATAGCAAAAGAAACCATCAACAAAATGTAAAGGCAACCAACTGAATGGAAGAAGATATTTGCCAATGATATATCTGATAAGGGATTAATTTCTAAAATATATAAAGAACTTACACAACTCAACACCAAGAAAACAAGCAATCCAATTAAAAAGTGGGCAAAGGACTTGAATAGACACTTCTCCAAAGAGGACATACAGAAGACCAATAGACATATGAAAGGAGGCTCAATGTCACTAATAGTCAGAGAAATGCAAATTAAAACCACAATGAGATATCACCTCATGCCTGTCAGAATGGTTATCACCAATAAATCAACAAACAACAAGTGCTGGTGAGGATATGGAGAAAAGGGGGCCCTTGTGCACTGTTGGTGGGAATGCAGACTGGTGCAACCACTGTGGAAAACAGTATGGAGTTTCCTCAAAAATTAAAAATGGAACTGCCTTTTGATGCTGCAGTACCACTTCTGGGAACATAAATGAAGAAACCCAAAACGCTAATTCAAAAGGATATATGCACCCCTATGTTCATTGCAGCATTATTTACAATAGCCAAGATGTGGAAGCAGCCCAAGTGTCTATCACTAGATGAGTGGATAAAAAAAGCTGTGGTACATTTACACAATGGAATGCTACTCAGCCACAAAAGGAAGAAAATATTACCTTATGCAACAGTATGGATGGACCTGGAGAGTATTATTCTTAAGTGAAGTAAGCCAGTCAGAGAAAGACAAATATTTGATCTCACTTATATGTGGAATCTAATGAACAAAATAATTTAACAAACAAAACAGAAACAAAAGCATACATTCATAAAACAGACAGCTGACAGAGGGAAGGGGGGAAGGGGCTAGGTGCAAAAAGGTGAAGGGATTTAAAAAAAAATAAAAGCAGGGTCTCAGAGAGATATTTGCACACCGTGTCCACAGCAGCATTATTCATAATAGCCACAAGGTAGAACCAACTCAGGTGTCCACCAGCAGGTGAAAGGACAAGCAAAAGGTGGTGTATTTATACAGTGAAATATTATTCTGCCTTAAAAGAAGAAATTCTGACATGTTACAATTTGAATGAACCTAAGGGCATTATGCTAAGGGAAATAAACTGGTCACTACAAGACAAATATTGTATGATTCTACTTACGTGAGGTACTTAGAGCAGCCCAATTCATAGAAAAAGAAAGCAGAAGGCATACTGCTGGGAGATGGGAAAAGGAAGAAATGTGGAGTTGTTGTTTAATGGGTTTCGAGTTTGGGTTTTGCAAAATGAAAAAGTTGTTGAGATTGGTTGTATAACAATCTGAATATATCTCACACTGTTAAACTGTACACTGAAAAATGGTTAAGATGGTAAATTTTATGTTCTATTTTACCACAATTTAAAAAGTAAAAATAAAAAAGTCCCTCCATCCCTCTCACTCTTTCTTTCTTTCTTCAGGATACAAGGGTCCCCTTAGCCTGACTCCGCTGGCCACCCCCTATGCCCACACATTCTGGAGCAGAACACACCAGAAGTTTCTGAAAGTTCCTACTGGCTTCACAGGTAGAAAGAACACAATGGCTGCTATCACCAGACCTCTCATGCGGAGCCCACGCCCGCAGCAGCGTGGCACCATCACACCATCGCAGCCAGAGCCAGATAATTGGCAGCAGCAGGGTTTTCTCTTGGAAGCTACCCAATTCCATCAGTGCAGTGGGCTCGAGCACAAAACACTGTCTACTAGCACATGGGGTGGTGGAGACTTAGGAAAACAGTCATCAGAGAAAGGGAGCAACTGAGAGGCAAAGGGCAAGTAATATCTGGGAAGAATTACCTGACAGGCTTTACCACCTTTATAAAATATGAACAACTGTATTGATCTGAAAAAAAAACCCTCACCCCTTTAAAGCCTTTTCTAAATTGAGATGATAGCACTGTTATGCATTAAAAGATGTTATCAGTCCCAAAGAGCAAGTATGGTCTTATACCAACTAATATCTGCTAAAATGTACCTGACTGCATTGGAAATGTTGCAGCAGATTGGTATAGCCGGGAATAATGAACCGCTGCACCCCATTGAAATGTAATTACACAGCCCTCTTGTTCTTAAACCTATAAGGTGAAAGAAAGATGAATAGTGAAAGTAAAAACCGCTGACCCTTCAAACTTTAATTTACGTTATGCATTCGCTCGCCCTTCTGATAGGTTTTAGAAAGGTCATAATTTAGGGTATTTTGCAGTTGATAAATGATCTGTATGTTTGTGTTCACACGCACCGATTGATTTGTTATAGCCAAAATATTGTTTCTATAACAACCCAAGGGCCTTTAACTAGACAAACAGCAAACCGGAATCCAAGGGGAGGCAAAGGGAAATCTGGGCCCGTCTGGAAGAGGAGAGCCTTTCCCCAGGGACTCCAGGGTGATGGAGTAGAGGGCAGCGGGTGAGGGTGCAGGGGCGAAATTGTGGGAGGAGGAGGTGGTGACCAGAGCAGATGGAGAGGTGCCTTTGGCTCTTGGCAGGCCCACGGTTGTGGTCTCCTCAAACCCTCTCAGCCCAGCATGGGTGGCTTCCACTGAAGCCAGAGCAAGTCTTGTCAAGACTTGCAAGTCAAGCTCCCTTCGGTGCAGAGTAAGCCAGCAGGGTTGTTAGGGCAATTTTCCCGCCTTCCCAGCCTTGGAAGAGGCTCCTGTTTCCGGGCCCAGTTGATGTATTATGCATCAGGGCTGCCTGCAACTGACAGCCCCTCAGCCAACGTCGACTTGAAAAGCAATGGTGCTAATCAAAGCCGACACATTTGAATGTCCAGACACACACACAGAGAAATTTACTAATCAAAAAGTGTATTTCCTAGGGCTGTCTCCAGAGAAATCCACGGGAAGAAATTGGAATAATTTATTAGCTTACAAGTTTTCGTTGACAGTTAGCCCAAAGCTATTTATCTCTGTAATAGAGAACGTCTCCAATGTGGCAAAATTGACCAAATCAAACAGCTTTGATCAGAAAATGAATCTGGCAAGCCTGCCTGTCGGAGGGTCCCAGGAGAAAGGGGGGAAACAAACAAAAAGATTTAACAAGTGGTCAATAGGAGAAAGAGAGCAAGAGAAAGGGATTTGAGAGGGGAAAAAAGAGCAAGAGAGAAGAAGGCAGAAAAAGAATTTTACAAAGCTACAGCCCTGGCTCCGGAATGAATTGTTGAAGAAATAAATGATGTTTCACATGATAACATTTAACATGGTGCTTATGCATTATCTGAGCCCTGCAGCCCAAACTGAGATGTGATTTTTATGGTAACATGATGATGACAAACGGCAGAGGGAAGGGGCTGGCTGGTGGCAGTGAGGAAATAAGCACAGGAAAACCCAGAGAAATGGTTCTAGCTTCTCGGCCCCCCGGATGAGCATTAGCCCATTTCTAGAAGGTGATGTGGATTCTACCCAGCCAGCCTGAGGGCATATAAGGCGCTTGCCCATCAGTATCAAGTTTAGCGAAGGACACTGTAACCATGTGTGAGTCTAAGGGTAAGGCTCACCCAAGGCTCCTTTCCTCCTCTCATGGGTAGTGTCAGGCAGAGCATAGTGGGAGAGACCTGTGTGCTGGGAGAGTGTACCATTGCTTTCTACCCTAATCTCTTCTTCCAGAAGGTGTACATACTGCACTCAGGGAGAGCACCAAATACCGCTTTCAAGCCCAGTGGTAGATGGATGGATACTAAGGGAGAACACTCAAATCATCAAAGAATTACTTCACATATTAAAGTGGGTCTCCATCATACAGGCTGACCAACTACCACCTTCCAATCCGAGGCATCTTCTGCCATGAGCATGACCCCCCTGCTAGCACCCACATGCGTTCATTGGCAAGGTGGTGGCGGTATTCAGCAGTCAAGTGATTTGGAGGATGCTCTAGCAGCCAGCGTGTTTGCCAACATGTTTGTTCCCAGAATAAGGGCCAAAAACCATCATCAACATCACCACCCAGTTTGTTCTAAAGAAGAGGTTTGTGCAAGCTCTTTGTTATTAAAATGCATTGGAAAATCATGGTGAAATGTTGGCAAAAGTATTTGTCAATAAAGAAAAATGCTACACTATGGAGAAATGCTTTTGTCCCAGCACCCCCTAGGTTAGAATTGTTTAATGAAGACATGGATGAAGGCTTGAGATAGTCAACTAGGCTTGAAAGGGAGTACCAGCTCTGAAGCCTGAGGGCCTCACTGGGATGCACCCTGTGACTTCTGTCTTGGGGATTCCCTTTCCTTCTCTGTGCAAACCATGTGCTTTGGCCTGTGTGATTACGATTATTGCCTGCGTAGCAGGGGTTGTTATAGGAATCAAGAGAGAAAATTTCCAGAAAGCACTTAGTAAAATATTGGGTTGGCCAAAAGGTTTGTTTGGTCTTAAGTAAAAAGACTCACTTTTCATTTTCACCAATAACTTTATTGAACACCATCTTCACCATTTTGTTTCACTACCGTCTGCCATTTTTCAGGCAACTTCGTGATTCCATCTTCCCCAAACTCCTTCTCTTTTTGAGCAAGGAACTGTTCCACGTGCCTTTTGCAATCTTCCAGGGAATTGAAATTTTTTCCATTAAGAAAATTTTTAAAAAACCAAAATAAATGGAAATCTGAAGGTGTAATGTCTGTTGAATACAGTGAATGAATCAGAACTTCCCAGCCAAGCTGTGACAGTTTTTTGCCTGGTCATCAAAGAAGCATGCAGTCCAGTGTTATCCTCATGGATGATTATGCATTTTCTGTTGACTAATTTCAGATACTTTTTGGTGAGTGCTGCTTTCAGCTGGTCTAATTGGGAGCAGTACTTGTTGGAATTAATCATTTGGTTTCCCAGAAGGACCTCATATTAGGGGACTCCCTTTCAAGCCCACCGTATATACAACATCACTTTCTTTGGAGGAAGGCTGGCCTTTGGTGTGGTTGGTGGTGGTTCATTTCGCTTGCCCCATGATCCCTTCCATTCCACGTTATTGCAAAGTATCCATTTTTCATCACCCATCATAATTTGTTTTAAAAACAGAACATTTTCACTATGTTTAAGTAGAGAGTCACATGTGAAAATATAGCCGAGAAGGTTTTTTTTTTTTGTTTAACTTATATGGAACCCAAACTCAAAGTGATTAACATAACCAAGCTGGTGCAAATGATTTTCAATGCCTGATTTGGATATTTTGAGTATGTTGACTGTCTCCCACATGATATAAAGTTGACTGTTCTCAGTGTCTTGATTTGATTGCTATCAATTTCAACTGGTCTACTTGATTGTGGAGTATCATCTAGCAAGAAATCTCTAGCCCAAAACTTTGCAAATCACTTTTGACTCGTTTGATCAACCACAGCACCTTCTCCATACACTGCACAAATCATTTTTTGTGCTTTAATTGCATTTTTACCATTTTTTTTCTTTTATTTTTAAAGATGTTATTTACTTTTAGAGAGAGGGAAAGGGAGGAAGAAAGAAAGCAAGAGAAACATTGATGCACAAGAGAAACATCATTAGGTTGCCTCCTGAACACCCCCAGCTGGGGACCGGGCCTGCAACCCAGGCAGGTGCCCTGACCGGGGAATCCAAACAGCGACCCTTTGGTTTGCGGGCTGACGCTCAAAGCACTGAGCTACAGCAGCAAGGGTCACTTTTACCTTTCTTAAAATAATAATGCAGAATATACCAAAAGTGTTGCTTATTTTCTTCCATCTTCAATATTAAAATGGCTACACAAAAATTCACCAATTTTGATGTTTTTTAAAAATGCATGCTAAGATGACAGCTGTCACAATACAATCTAAGAAAATTGTCTCAGATTATGTTAAAGACAACTAAGCACCATTAGAGCCATTTCACAGAAGAAAAAACAGAACGAACTTTTTGGCCAACCACTCTGTAATTCAAGTCCTGCACAAATGTTAAGGGTTATCACTACTGTTTAGCCATGGGGGAAGGAAGATGATCAGCAGTTTGCTTGCTCAATGAAGTCCCATCTAACCGAGGAAGAGCAAAGTCAGGAAACCAAGCTGCACACCTAGAGAGCTGGCCTCCCAGTCACGATTCTGGGTATTTTCCCTCGTAAAGGACATCATGTCTTTTTTATCTTCTTTAAGAGAATTGAGTCACAAGCTTACAAGAAAGGGGTGGCCAAATACCTGATGCTTCTATAATCAGTCTCCTTCAGGCTACGTGCCCTTCCTCAGACATTTAGGGAAAAGATACAGTTGGCTTTAAATCTTTTCGGGTTCCCAATTCAGGTTAAAGTCCCCATGTCTGATCCATATGTCTGTGTATTCATAGAGCTATAACCCCTGACTAATTGAGTCCTAAAGGTAGATCTGCAATTTTGCTTGATCAACCAAGTCCAAATTAATCTGCTCTGTAAAAGGGCTTTAGTGGACAGTATCTGAAAGTGAAAGTATTTCTAAACCATTCAAACAAAGACAATTCATGTGGATGTGTTGATAATTTAGAGGAGCTCGGGGGAAATAACATTGTGGCCAGTCCTGAGTTTGTTTCTATGATGACAAATAAGCAGCTTAGCTTTATCCGACTAAAGTTTGCAGTTCATATTCTGCAGGATAATGGGTTAGCTTGGATGTCTGGATCAGGTCCTCCTGTGAATGCATCAAGATTGTCTCATTTACAAGAATTGTGTTTTAATATTCATCCTGATGTCGTGACAGCCATACACCATGGATTTGCCCAGTTGTTTCTCATAGCAGCTTCCCTTGGAGCTACTCTCAGCAGTTGCACCTCTGACCCATCTTCTGCACTCTGTCTGGGATCTGGGGCAGAACGCTGCCTTCTGCTGCATCCACAAACCACTTCGCCCTAGTCTCTCGGCATCCCCACATCCTGCCTGACCGGGAACTCTGCAGTGTTTTGTGCTCTTCTCTCTGGCAACACAGAGCAGTGAAGAAGTTCTATTCAGTGGTGTTGCGTGATGTGCCAGGAACATGCCAGGGAGTTCCTACCAAGAATCAGGTCCAAAGTGGGTTAAAAAGACTCAGGGTTTCTTAAGCCAGATTTCTGCATCCTCCACCTTGAAATGTTCTAACATGTGTAAAAGCCACTGGTTTTGCAACTTAGGAGACTATTTAAATGTTTCCTAATATGAACTGAAGTTTCCCTTCTTATGTAACTGGTAATGTGTCCAATGTGAATAAAGGCTTCAAGAGTTCATGGCTAAAAGACTTCAGCCTTATTTCCCAAGATATTCCTGAAATCCTGTCCATGTAGTTAATTCTGTCACATCTTCAGCTAAGCAGGAAACAAAAAGTCTTAGGAACCAAACAGTCAAACTACAATGCAAGAATTTCCATCTTTAATTCTGAGGTTCTGATGATGCTATCTGAAAACTGCTCTACTAATGCTATCTACTATTTAATGTATAGTTAGGAGAAAGGTGTTGGGAACTTCTTGAAAACTGCTCTAAGGCTATCTACTATTTAATGTATAATTATGAGAAAGGGGTTGAGAAAGTAAGGAAGGGTTGAGTGGGGGAGGGCCAGACAAAGATTTGGAAAGCTGTTGCCTTTAGAAGAAACTATGGTTGTTTTTCAAAACTCCATCTAACCATAGAATTAGGTTAAGATTGGAATTTGTGGCATTTTCCTCTGCTTAGAGCTGAACTGGAAGCTACAAATGGCATTCTCAGTATCCTGACCTCCCCTTGCAAACCTTGCGTGTGTACATATATGTATGAATGTGTGTGCATGTATTATATGTACACACACATGCACACACACACACATAATATATTCCACCAAAACTTCAACTAGATTTCAGGTGTTCAAATTAATTTTGACCTTAAAAATTCTACTACGAATCCATTAAAGTAATCAAAATGTCTCAATGGCCCATATTAGCTTTAATTATATAACTATATAGTCAGTAAGAAATAAACATATATGGATAAAAACCTCACTGAAAGAAAAAAACCATACTAAAACATGGCACAGATGGGAACTCAGACAAACACCATAGAAAAACTTACTTCTGCCTTCTCAATGAGATTAATAGGCATTCCTAAACATGACAGGACTAACTCTCATAAATATTGACTGTAGTTCAGGAGGTTGGACATAGCCTCCTCTTTGGATCAGGGAATTCTTGCTAAGGAATTCAGTTTTATACTTTGGTTCATTAATAACAATGTTCTGAATAGAAAAAGTCTACCTCCAAACCTTGCTTCTGAGACTTCAAATAAAGCACCTTTCAAAAGCTTTGTTCACAAAGAGAATCTTCCAGTTATTTCCATTCTCCTATCCAGAGGGAAAAATATTAATGTACTCGTTCTGCTCAATCATCACCCCTCTCCAGTTTCATCATTTCATTTTTATTATAACAGCTGTGTGTGTCCATCAGAAATTGAGAAAGTCTACTCTAATTCCTTCTTGGTTCCATTGAGAGATCCTGGGTTTTAAAGGACCCTAAACTTACAGGCTTTCAGGTCCCATGAGATTCTGTACAACATACTTCCTTCAAGGAAGCCTGAGGTGTTGAGAAAAGGCTGGACAGAAGTTTTAGGGTTTTCTTTGTGTATTTGTCTGGTTTTTGTCCATGGACAGGAATCAACACATGGAGTCAACCAACAAATATTTTCCCCCAACATTTTTCAGCTGTACTATTTTAATATTCCTCAGACAACTGATGCTTACAACAACGCTACTAGGCTGAAATTGTCATCCCTACTTTACAGATAAAGAAACTGAAGCTCAGGAGAACTCAGAGACTTACCCAGGGTCACACTGTCAAGCCCCTGAGAGCTTTATTAGGAACCCAGGTCTCTCTGAGCCTACCCTGCCACTGTCCTGAGGGAACAGAAAAGAGGTCCTGGTTTATTCTTAAATGACAGATGTATCCCCACACTAACCTATACCTTGGTCCGTCCCATCATGGTGTGGACCTGTAATAGTCAGAATGGGCTGGTTATACTGTGAAACAAAGTCTTGCTCATACTCTTATACATATCTGAAGCTGACAGTCTGGGAGGCTCTGAGTCCCATAGTTACCCAGGGACTCAGGCTGACAGAGGCTCTACCATCTTCTTAAGTCAGTGTCTCAATGCAAGGCTTCAGGATTCAGTACAGCATGGAAAGAGAGCATGGAAAATTACAACGTGGCTCTCAAGTGCCATTGTCTAGAAGTGACATAAACCCATCCACATTTCATCGGCCAAAGCAAGTCAGATGACCACACCTAACTTCAAGCCAGTCCTCCCATATGCCTGGAAGAAGAAGAAAACCAGAAATTTGAGTCAGTTCTAGTCATGTCTACAACAGTACTATTGGTCCTAGTAAGCACTGGGCAGAGAGACAGGGGGCCTTACTCCTAGTACTGGTTCTGCCACTTGATAAGCTCTGTGACCTTGTCCACACCTCTTAATCCCACTGGCCCTCCACGTCCTCCTCTGTAAGTGAAGGTTTGAGATAGACGGTCACTTGTATGATTCTGTACCAGAATAAATCTGCTGTTTTTGCTAGAACTCAGTGCCAATGTGCTTGGGAGTAGGTCAGCAGGGTCATCTCCAACTAGAGCGCAGGGCTCGGGGAAAATCCTGCAGGGAGGGCATTGTGGCAATAGGCTCACTGATGCACACACTAGGGAAGTGCTAGAGTCCGACAGTACTTAGAGTTTCTAGATGGTCCCCACGAGAGCGAGTGTGTCAAAGGTCCCATGTCACCAAATATATTTTAACTCACTTTGACAAAGGCAGTTTAGTTTTAACTACTTGTGACAGCAGCTTACCATTTACTCAAAAATGTGCCTCATATACAGGTATTTCCCATTTTATGTCATAGACGTGTTTCTAGAACAAAAAGTGGTAGAAAACTAAATTTTAAAAATATAGAATCACTGTTTGAGTTATAGAAAAACATATCAGTCAAAGGAATCCAATGATGAAAAGTCTTTAAGAAAGGGCAAAAAGGTCATTTCTAGTTTTAGTTTTTCTGTAAGACATTCCTTATAATACCTAGAGTCTCTGACACAATGCACAAAATGTAAAGACAGTCAACAATATTTGTGAGTAAATGGATAAAACTCAGCTGTTCATCTGTGGCTGATTTGCACTTTCATGAACTAGTAACAAGACCTTACATTTGTATAGCACTTGCCAGTTATAAAGCCTTACATTTACTTTTAACAGGCATACAGAGCATTAACTTCTCTCAGACTAGAATTCTGATTGTGGTTTGTTTCTTGGTAGCTGTGAGCGTGGACACATTACTTCACCTCTTGGAAATCCCCCCTCCACCATCACTTGTAAAATGAGAGTGATGCCAGCTTCTCAGGGTTGTTAAAGGGGGCAATGAGATCTGTACAGTAACGTGTCTAGTATAGGACCTCAC